>CAJHQQ010005201.1:0-19270 GCA_905132885.1 Moricandia moricandioides
GTGTGACGGTTGCATAGCGCTCAAATTCCTAGGATAAAACTGCATATGTTTCTATCTCCCATCACTAAAGAACATAACCTCTTGAATCTAAATTTTGTGTTGTACTCTCAAACACAAAATACAAAAAAAAAATACTAGCATAAGGGCATCATTATCCCAAAAACCCAAATGGGTATCCTTTTTTTAAAAAAGTAAAATAAAATAAAAATGAATCAATCGCGGGTTGCCATGTGTCAGTGAGACCCGCGAACAGTACAAGAACCAGTTCTTAATTAGCATATTTAAGAAACTGTTTTTTAGTTTTTAGTGGGCTCCACCCCTTAAGAAACCTACTAAAAACCTCAGATAATGATGCTCTAACTATTCTAAGGGGGAGAATTGTTTCTTTGTTTTTTTTTCTGTTTCTTGAAAATGAGAACACAAATGTTGTTTTATAGCTTGCAAAGTGTAAAACGTGCACTGTCACATATGAAGTATTCATTAAGGTATTGATTATCATTATGGTGAGTTACTCATTTGACCAATCAATGACTACATTATTTTCAATGCTCATTTTATTCAATTGACCAACTCAAATGCAACAAAATACTATCTAATGGTTTTATAAAATAATATTAGGAGTAAGATTTATAAAATAAGTTAATAAACTTATTCAAATATAATTCAAGCCCATATATCCAAAGTGAAACATTTGCTGAATTTTTATTTTTAAGAAAATGTATAGCTTAAAAGCCTTTTATATCATTCACTTTATACTTTCATTTTTCATTCAAAAACAACTCCGATTTTGACATGTGATTACACTCTTTCATAGTGTCAAACATTTGGTTATTCCGGCAAACACCTTCATCCAGAAACTCAACAAAAAATGGTTTAAACCATTTAGTTAAAAACGAGTTCCAACAGTAGCAAGTGGAGATGATATTTGGGACAATGAAAGGATTCCCCATGAAAAAAAAGGCAGAAGAAAAGCTTAAAAGAGAATGAGGATGCATTGGAACTGCTCACTTTGGGCAAGAGTTAAAATTCTACAAAAGATTTTATTAAGCTTGCCGTTATGAGGCATTCCTTGAAAACTAGATACGACATTAAGGTATAGGTCTCAGGGCATGAAGGTTGGTTCAAAGTGTGCTGATACAGATGTTGAATGCCCATGGAGATTATAGTCTTGACATAAACTGTCTTACATCTCCATTATAGTTACAGGGTTAATCGCCTTTGAGCTCAATGATTATCATCGAAAATGCAATTACATGCCACGAGAACTATTCAGTTTTAAATCAAGTTTAAATCGAGGTGATTTAGGAATTTTCTCCTTTTTTCTTGACAACGTGATTTAGGGATTTTAGAGACAAGCCTACGTCGTTTGATTTGACAGTGACCTAAAACCTCTAATTAACAGTGTTTTAATTTTCTGTTAGTGTGTTTAACGACATGTCGTATTTGGCCCAGTCAACTAAATTTTTTGAATTAAAAACAAGCTAACAAAAACCTGAAGAAGTTCATGCTTTAATGGTCAAAATTTGAAAGTTTGAGATTTTTATGACTAGTTTCCCAATCTAACATATCAAGCTCCATATTTACCAATTACAAATTCTAAATTTATATTTTAAAACTCTTTTTCTTTCTCTAGTTATGTTCAAATATAAAATGGAACCAGCATTGATGACTTTGTCCTTTGGCAAACGATAATTAATTAATGATTGTTTAAAATCGATTGGGACATTTTATCCGGATCCGAAAATCTAAATCGGAACCAAAATATCTGATCAGGAACCAAAAATTTACAAGCACCTAGTTGGATAAAAAACTTCATAACTCGAAAGAACCGAAGCCAGAAAACCCGATCCGAATAGAATCGAACTCAAAAAGCCTTTTGGAGAAGACCAAGTTAAGATTAAACTCCACAGATATCATATACATGACATTCCTCATGAATATGCTCAAATAGCCTTGGAGAAGACAGGGGCGTGACCACTGAGCTCTTCCAGCACCTACACAATTACTCAATTTCAATGTTTTTTGGCAACTTTCCTAGCTAGTGATTAAAAAAAGGGAACCTTGGAGGCACAATCACCAACAGAGATGCTAAGAACATTAGTATCCCTCATAGGGTTCGAGAGCTTATTCTCCGATGCATGCATCACGCCGCGTAACAGAATATTAAATCCTAAAAAACGTCTAAATCAAGAAAAGATGCAAAAGCTTTGTCAATCTTGATTTACCTCAGTCATGGCTGTCGATCGGGGATCAATATTCATTAGCCAATCCAGAGCCAACCAAGAGATAATATAAAATAGAGGTTGGAAAGCCTGATTCAATCAAAACCTTAAAGAAGAATAATCGAAAAAGAAAGAAGACAAGGGGCTGTTCATGCAATTTTTGGGGGGAAAGAAAAAGGATTAGTTAGATAATTTATTTATTTCCATTACTCGAAGCTTGAACTTGGTGCGAGTAAATTAAATTAGGTTCAATCGAACATATCTGGTTTTGATATTACTGATTAGTAAAAAAGGAAATATTGTAAGTTAATAAACGTTTAGTGACTGATTAGTTTTAAAAAAAAGGAAATAGTCTAATAAGTTAATTAATCTTTAACTAATGATTAGCGGATAAAGTAGTTACAACAACGTTACCTATATATACAGACCAAATAGATCGAGAGTGTTTACTTTGCTATCTTTCTTTTCTCCAACCTTCGTCTTAGCTTCTTCGTATTGAAAACTAGGGTTTCGCTTTTCTTAGTGAAGAAGAAGAAAAACAATGGTGAAAAGAGGAGGAACGAAGAGGAAGGCTGAGATAAAGAAGATTACAGATAAAAGCTCAAAGGCAACAACGTTCACGAAGCGTAGAGATGGTCTCTTCAGTAAGGCTGCACAGCTCTGTCTTCTCGGCGATGCTCAGATCGCTGTCTTAGCGACTCCTTCTTCTTCCAATTCCAACGTCTCTTTCTTCTCCTTCGGACACTCTTCGGTTGATTCTGTGGTCTCCGCTTATCTCTCCGGACAGAGGCCCGTTCCTGTTCCTGTTCCTGTTCAGGAAGAAAGCAAAGAGACGAAGGAAGACATAGGAATATGCATGGCTAGGAAGGATCTAGGTTTAGGTTATTGGTGGGATGATGAGAAGCTTGAAAGATCAAAGGATCTTCAAGAGATCATGCAAGCCATTGAGTCCTTGAAGATACTGCAGAGGGATGCGGAGCGGTTGCTTGAGGATGAAGCTATTGATTTTGATCAAAGAGAAGGTTCACTTGTTGTCAATGAGAAGAACGAGAAGATACTGCAGAAGGATGCGGAGCGGTTGCTTGAGGATGAAGCTATTGATTTTGATCATGACAAGAAGAGTAAGAGTGAGGTTAATCAAACCCTAATCGTGGAAGATGAATTACTACCTTCAAGTTCCAACGATATTGCAGAACAAACCCTAGTCACTACAAAGGATGATCAGATAAACATCATGTCTGTTTCTGACAGTTTCTGCAACAACGCTGATTTGTCTCATGCTGAGGAAAAGTTGCAAGAGTGTAGCAACATGGATCTTGAGCAACTCCCCAGTGACGAGAAAACTGAAGATGAAGTCAACAACAACAACAATGCTGTGTTATTACCTGCCGCAGAAGGATTGAATAATGAGCAAGATATGCTTGATTATGATATACCTGATCTTGATTGGGATTCAATTTGTGATGTTTTGAGCAGCGATGAGTATGCAGCTCATTTTCCCATGTGATGATGATGTGTCAGTGATTACTAGGTAGTACTGGTTTGTATGTAATTTGTGGAGAGTCTGCTTTGATCTTGGATCAGTTTTCTTTCTCTGATGATAAAGAGTTTGAGTTGTATTATTCTTTAGTTCAATATTTTTAGCTTCAATTTCAAAATCATGAGATTGTTTAATGAAATAGTTGTTTAAACATAGAAGACCAACAAGCTCATCCCACTGTACTAGTCCTCACCTCAAAGAGTATAAAAGAATCTCTGCTACACTTGAGTCAATAAAATGCATGAAGAACAACAAACACATACCACCTCCAAGCATTAATGCATTGAAAGTCTGTTACTTTAGGATTCCATAAACTTTAGGAAGACAGATAGACGAAGTCAAAATCTTTTTGCAAGGAAGAGAATGTTTCATGTTCAGGTTCCCTATTTTTCTTTCTATTGACTTCACATAGAGAGTGAGAGTCACTGTGGTTACTATTCTTTTTTATTACAACAACTTTCCGTAAAACATTGAAATTTTTGTTATCAACGGTATCAAGAAGATAAAAATGATAATAAAATTATATGAGTTTGAAGTATTATTTAATATATAATCATATTAATAAACACATTGTCTATTAAACTTATTCAAATCTAATTCAAGCCCATATATCAAAAGTGAAACATTTGCTAAATTTTTTTTTTTAGCCAAAAGTATAGCTTGTAAGCTTTTTATATCATTCACTTTGGACCTTCATTTCTCATTCAAAAACAACTATGATTTTTACATGTGGTTACACTACTTAATAGTGTCAAACATTCGGTTATTTCGACAAACGTCTTCGTCCGGAAGCTCACCAAAAAATGGTCAAAACCATTTCGTCAAAAACAAGTTCCAACAATCCCTCCCCCCCCAACATGAATAGAAATGACTATATGCACTAGACGACGTGAAAAACTTGACGTCCTATACAAGTCTCGACAAGACTCTATTAAATGACTTTTGAGAGTACAACGAAATATCCATTGCATGATGAGTTGGTTAGGTAGTAAAACATAATATCTTGGATCATCCGGGCTTTGGTGTAAACCTAATAATTATAAGATAACTTCATTCTCTCACAGAACTAGGTTCTCTGTTGTGTTCATTTTGGCCGTGAACAATGTCTGGTTAATCATTAGTGAACTTAGAGAATGTAACATTTTCTTCATTCTCCTAGAAACGACCACATTTCACACTCACAAGGTAATTTGTCATTATCTTTGTTTAGAGGAGTACCATGTACTACTCCATTCATATCTCAAAGCTATAGACACAAATCATTAAAAGAAATGCTTATCCTCTATTTCTTACATGTAGCACTGTTAAATTATCATAGGAGCTGGGTATATACTGAAGTCTTACAGTGCTTCGGGCAGATTTCGTTTGATTTAGTTGTCTTCTTAAATCTATTTCTTGGGATCTCCAATCAGTTAGGTAGAGTTACCGCCAAAGCTCATCTTAATTCATAGGCTTTAACCCATTCACCTTTATTAAATGAATCATAGGTTGTCATCATATTGAACATAATCTCTTGAGATTAGTCGAGATCAATTGTTTGATAATTTTTGTCTCCTTTTTCAAGATACAATTAACCATTGTACACAAAACTCTATGCATGACACTAGTTTTTTTTCTCTAAAAAATCATATTTGATAATTATCACTGAGTTCATTTAGCCTCTTGCCAAAGAATTTATATGTTAAGCAAAGTTTCCCCCACATTTTTTGAGATAGCTCAAAACATGCATATTTACATTTAACATTTCTTAAGGGCTTAGTTAAGTTAATCTACAACTCTTTTAGATTTAAACGAATAAAAAGAAATTTCATCTTAAAAATGTATTTCATTCTCAAAAATTTACATTCTCAAAAATTTACATTTTTTACTTTCATAATTTTTTCAAGTCGATTTTTTATATCCCACTTCATGCTTTGGATTTTTCCAAAAACATATTTTTTTGCCTTTTTTTTGGCAAATATATATATTATTACAAGATATTATATGTGGTATCAAAACCACCATTATATATGGTTATTCCCAACCATTTTGACTTTAAAAAGTACAATACACATGTCAGTTTCAGTCATATTGATATGAGATTATTCATTTTTAACTCGCGTTACGCATTGATAAAATATGAATGGTTTGATCATTATCAACAACATTATATTTTCTATGACAAATGATTCTTATGTGGCAGACCTCTCCCAAATTTAATTTGAGCCGTCGACTCATGAATCCGTTTTTATCCATTTCATTTGATCTCTTAAAGATCAAAATGTTGTTTATGATTATGGTATCACCATACTTGAAACTTACTCCAAAAAGAAAAAAAAATCTGAAACAATAAATCAAAAACGCTACACACATTCTTGGTAATTAAACCAAATCATCACATTAACCTAGTCAAACTATTAACACAATTTGAAAAAAAAATAAATTATTTGATCATATAAACGCACATTTTTCACCACGTTTAATAAATGCTTTTGATAATTTCATGAAAAAAATCAATGGTAAGAAAAATTTCACTTTCACAGTACGATACTCAAACCTGTAAACATGGTCAAAGCCTTAGTGAGTAATAACATTTCTTTTAAATTTATGTTTATGAAATAGTAAATTATCAAAACGGACAGTTTTTTTAACTTCAATTAAATTCAAAATCGAAAAGAATCAATCTTTAGATACCTAATGAATAAATTTCAGAGATGAAACCTAATAAAATATACAAAACCAACTTCCCTTTTATGGTTCAAGTAGTGACTAGAACGAATGGCACTTACCTCTTCAAGCTATTGGAGAAGAGTGATTTCCATCATAGGAATTATCTAATACCCAGCAACAAACCAAATCAATTCTAATACCTATTCCGAATATAGATTTACTTGTCCTTAAATTTTTTTTTAACAAATATCAATATTATTAGTGCAAAAACATGAACAATAATTCAAAGATTTAAGAGTGTAGGAACCTTATTTTACTACAATGGGAACAAATGATATTTGTAAAAATAATAAGAACATAAATCAAAACTACAATACCGAAATAAATGAATAAAGAAGAATTGTAGAGTCGAGATGATTAATCTATTTTCTTAAAATCTTAAACACCATGTAGTGTGACGGTTGCATAACGTTCAGATTCCTAGGATAATACTGCATATGTTTCTATCTCCATCACTGAAGAACATAACCTGTCGAATCTAAATTTTGTGTTGTACTCTCAAACTCAAAATACAAAAAAAATACTAGCATAAGGGCATTATTATCCCAAAAACCCCCAAATGGGGTATCTTTTAAAAAAAACGAACCAATCGCGGGCTGCAACGTGTCAGTGAGGTCCGCGAACAGTACAATAACCAGTTCTTAGTTAACATATTTAAAAAACTGGTTTTTGGTTTTTAGTGGGCTCTACCCATCAAGAAACATACTAAAAACCTCGGATAATGATGCTCTAACTATTCTAAGTGGGAGATTGTTTCTTTGTTTTTTTTTTCTGTTTCTTGAAAATGAGAAAACAAATATTGTTTTATAGCTTGCAAAGTGTAAAACGTGCACTGTCACATACGAAGTATTCATTAAGGTATTGATTATAATTATGGTGAATTACTCATTTGACCAATCAATGACTACATTATTTTCAATGCTCATTTTATTCAATTGACCAACTCAAATGCAACAAAATACTATCTAATGGTTTTATAAAATACTATTAGGAGTAAGATTTATAAAATAAGTTAATAAACTTATTCAAATATAATTCAAGCCCATATATCCAAAGTGAAACATTTGCTGAATTTTTATTTTTAAGAAAATTTATAGCTTAAAAGCCTTTTATATCATTCACTTTATACCTTCATTTTTCATTGAAAAACAACTCCGATTTTGACATGTGATTACACTCTTTCATAGTGTCAAACATTTGGTTATTCCGGCAAACACCTTCATCCAGAAACTCAACAAAAAATGGTTTAAACCATTTAGTTAAAACCGATTTCCAACAGTAGCAAGTGGAGATAACATTTGGGACAATGAAAGGATTCCCCATGAAAAAAAAAGGCAGAAGAAAAGCTTAAATAGAATGAGGATGCAGTGGAACTGCTCACTTTGGGGAAGACTTACAATTCTACAAAAGATTTCATCAAGCTTGCCGTTATGAGGCATTCCTTGAAAACTGCATATGACATTAAGCTCTATAAGTCTCAGGGTATGAAGGTTGGTTCAAAGTGTGCTGATACAGATGTTGAATGCCCATGGAGAGTATAGTCTTGACAAAACTGTCTTACATCTCCATTATAGTTACATGGTTAATCGCCTTTGAGCTCAATGATTATCATCGATAATGCAATTACAGGCCACGAGGACTATTCAGTTTTAAATAGTGGAGCGAAAACTTTATCTTAATTCATAGGCTTTAACCCATTCACCTTTATTAAATGAATCATAGGTTGTCATCATATTGAACATAATCTCTTGAGATTAGTCGAGATCAATTGTTTGATAATTTTTATCCCCTTTTTCAAGATACAATTAACCATTGTACACAAAACTCGGTACATGACACTAGTTTTTTTTTCTAAAAAATCATATTTGATAATTATCACTGAGTTCATATAGCCTCTTGTCAAAGAATTTATATGTTAAGCAAAATTTCCCCCACAATTTTTTTTTGAGATAGCTCAAGACATGCATATTTACATTTAACATTTCTTAAGGGCTTAGAAAAGTTAATCTACAACTCTTTTAGATTTAAACAAATAAAAATAAATTTTCAAAAATTATTACCATTTTCTTAAAAATGTATTTCATTCTCAAAAATTTACATTCTCAAAAAATTACATTTTTCATCAAACTACTTTCATAATTTTCTCAAGTTGATTTTTTATATCCCACTTGCATACTTTGGATTTTTTCAAAAACATATTTTTTTCCTTTTTGGAAAATATACATATTATTACAAGATATGATATGTGGTATCAAAACCACAATTATATATGGTTATTCTCAACCATTTTGACTTTAAAGACTACAATACACATGTGAGTCATATTGATATGAGATTATTCATTTTTAACTCTCGTTACGCATTGATAAAATATGAATGTTTTGATCATTATCAACAATATTATATTTTCTATGAAAATTGATTCTTATGTGGCATACCTCTCCCAAATTTAATTTGAGCCGTCGACTCACGAATCCGTTTTTATCCATTTCATTAGATCTTTTAAAGATCAAAATGTTGTTTATGATTATGGTAACACCATACTTGAAACTTACTCCAAAAAGAAAAAAAAAATCTGAAACAATAAATCAAAAACGCTACACACATTCTTTGTAATTAAACCAAATCATCACATTAACCTAGTCAAACGATTAACAGAATTTGAAAAAATAAATTATTTGATACGAAAAATATTAGCATAACTATTCTCAGTGGGAAAATTGTTTCTTTGTTTTTTATTTTATTTTATTTTTCTGGAAAATGAGAACATAAGTGTTGTGTTATAGCTTGCAAACTCTAAAACGTACATTGTGACATATGGAGTATTTATTAACGTATTGATTATCATTATGGTGAGTTAGTCCTTTGACCGATCAATGACTACATTATTTTTCAATGCTCATTTTATTCAATTGACCAACTCAAATGCAACAAAATACTTTCTATTGGCTTTATATTTTTATATTTAGCAAACATAAAAATAATATTAGTAATAAAATTTATAAAATAAGTTAATAAAATTATTCAAATCTAATTCAATCCCATAAATCCAAAGTAAAACATTTGCTGAATTTTTATTTTTAGCCAAATGTATAGCTTATAAGTTTTTTTATATCATTCAATTTAGACTTTCGTTTCTCATTCAAAAACAACTCCGATTTTGACATGTGGTTACACTCCTTCATAGTGTCAAACATTCGGTTAGTCCGACAAACGTCTTCATCCGGAAACTCACCAAAATGGTCTAAAACCATTTCGTCAAAAACGAGTTCCAACAGTAGCCAGTGGAGATGATAGTTGGGACGATGAAAGGATTCTTGATGAAAAAGATGCAGAACAAAAGCTTAAAGAGAATGAGGATGAAGTAGAACTGCTCATTTTGGGGAAGACTTACAATTCTACAAAAGATTTCATCAAGCTTGCCGTTCTGAGGCATTCCTTGAAAACGAGATTCGACATTAAGCTCTATAGGTCTTAGGGTATGAACGTTGGTTCAAAGTGTGCTGATACAGATGTTGAATGCCTATGGAGAGTGTAGTCATGACATAAACTGTCTTACATCTCCATTATAGTTACAGGGTTAATCGCCTTTGAGCTCAACGATTATCATCCAAAATGCAATTACATGCCACGAGGACTATTTAGTTTTTAAGTCAAGTTTAAAGTGAATTAGAGATTGGCAGAGAGAAGAAGAAAGAAAAATTAGGAATTAAGATAAATATAGAGGTGATTTAGGATTTTTCTCCTTTTCTCTTGACAACGTGATTCAGGGATTTTAGAGACAAGGCTACGTCGTTTGATTTGAATGTGAACTAAAACGTTTAATTAACAGTTTCTTAATATTCTGTTAGTGTTTAACGACATGTCCTTTTTTGGCCCGGTCAACGAAAGTTCTTGATTTAAAGAAGTTCATACTTTAAATGGTTGAAATTTGAAAGTTTGAGATTTTTATGACCAATTTCCCAATCTAATATATCAATCTTCATATTTACCAATTACAAATTCTAAATTTTATAATTTAAAACACTTTTTTCAGTTATGTTCATATATAAAGCGGAACCAACATTGATGACTTTGTCCTTTGGAAACGATCAATTAATTAACGATTGTTTAAAATCGATTTGAACTTTTTATCCGGATCAGAAAATCTAAATCGGAACCGAAATACCTGACCAGGAACTAAAAATTTACAAGTACCTAGTTAGATCTACAATTTCTTAACTCGAAAGAACCAAAACCGGAAAAACCAACCCAAATAGATTCGGATCCAAAAATCCTTTTGGGAAAGGATCAGTTAGATAATTTATTTATTTCCATCACTCGAAGCTTGAACTTGGTGCGAGTAAATTAAATTAGGTTTAATCGAACTGATCTGGTTTTGATATTACTGATTAGTATAAAAATAAATATTGTAAGTTAATAAATGTTTAGTGACTGATTAGTTTTAAAAAAAAAAGAAGGAAATAGTCTAATATGTGAATTAATCTTTAACTAATGATTAGCGGATAAATTAGTTACAACAACGTTACCTATATATACAGACCAAATAGATCGAGAGTGTTTACTTTGCTATCTTTCTTTTCTCCAACCTTTGTCTTAGCTTCTTCGTATTGAAAACTAGGGTTTCGCTTTTCTTAGTGAAGAAGAAGAAAAACAATGGTGAAAAGAGGAGGAACGAAGAGGAAGGCTGAGATAAAGAAGATTACAGATAAAAGCTCAAAGGCAACAACGTTCACGAAGCGTAGAGATGGTCTCTTCAGTAAGGCTGCACAGCTCTGTCTTCTCGGCGATGCTCAGATCGCTGTCTTAGCGACTCCTTCTTCTTCCAATTCCAACGTCTCTTTCTTCTCCTTCGGACACTCTTCGGTTGATTCTGTGGTCTCCGCTTATCTCTCCGGACAGAGGCCCGTTCCTGTTCCTGTTCCTGTTCAGGAAGAAAGCAAAGAGACGAAGGAAGACATAGGAATATGCATGGCTAGGAAGGATCTAGGTTTAGGTTATTGGTGGGATGATGAGAAGCTTGAAAGATCAAAGGATCCTCAAGAGATCATGCAAGCCATTGAGTCCTTGAAGATACTGTTAGTGTAAGATAAGCAAGCTATGCGATGTAGAACACACAGTAGTACAGGGTTAATCAATTCCAAAAACCACGACTATATTTATTCTTTTAAAAGCTCATACTTGTTCTTCTTAAAAGAAATAAACCAAACAAGCTCAAGACACCCCTCGACTTGTTTGCTAGTCTTACTCGTTCAGAGACCTAAGCCAGACTCTGAACCACTTAAGCCCTTAACCCCTAGATGCTTTGCTTCTCCTTATTCGGACGTACAAAAACTCTCTATTGCTAAAAGCTCTCCCTGTGTGTTAGCCGACTACAACCCAGTCGACTCTCTCTGTATACCTAGAGAGAAAAACCCTAAAACTACCCAAATGGAAACTTTCCATTTTCTGCTTCAGCGAATAAGACAACCTTCTTCTTTTCTTCATCGGTTGCTTATTCTTCACTCCTTTTTCTTAACATCCACGCCTTGATAAATATCTTCATATCTTTACCAAAGGCCCCTTCCTTTTCTTGCATTTGTCTTCACACGTGCTTCTCATGATCCATCTCTCTGATGCAGTAGTCCATGTCGCACTTCATGAACTACTTCTGCTCTGCTACATCATCTTCTTCACCATACATCTTCAATCTCCCCCTTTTTAATTCGTCGTCTCACAAGTACCTGAGATAGGAGACATGGCAACCACAACACCACCAATGTATATTATCAAAGGATAACATATACAAATGCTCCCCCATAAACTATAGCATATACAAATGCTCCCCCATAAACTTAGTCTTCTGCATCTCAGTCCTCTTCTTCTCCCCCTGCTTGTGAGCACACAGATTAAAAACAACAGGAAACATCAATACTTCATAACGAGAGACCGGTACTAATTTGTTACAGCACTCTGAAGATCCTGAACGATCTCAGCTAAAGCATGAAGAGCTCAAGTTCTTTCCTGTAGTGCCACTTGCAGATCAACCCTGGTGAGTGGTCCATGAGGTATGAAAACTGACCCAAGCTCATAAACCAATACTCGGCGTGGTCCAGTTTTGGAGCTAGGTGTAGCAGTCCGTGGAGCAGGAGTTGGAGCAGGAGCTGGCTGACGTGTTGTCCTAGCAGAGCTTCTCTTCGATTCAGCTTTGGCAGGTGCCTTTCCTTTAGCTACTCGCTGCTCAGAGCTTTCTCCGTGTCTACAAGCACTAGAGGCAGAGCAGACTCATCCTTATCTTTCGGTGATTCATCTCTGATCGGAGCATCTGGCATGGCAGTACTTGAAGATTCCTTCTGCAGCTTCGGATCTGCTACAGGTTCTTTGCAGATGGATCTATTTCAAGACCATGAGTCCTTTCATCACTCTCCTCCGATTGAGCTTTCTCATTCGCAGTGTTGAAGGACTCGAGCTCTTTGGCTACTTCAGGAAGAGCTGTAGACACTGGCGGATCGTTTCTCGGCGGAGGCGATTCAGGTTCACCATCAGAGAGTGACCTTCGACTTGCTTCAGCCTCTGCATGCTTCTGTACCTTGGATGATTCGCCTTGTTAAGTTGAGTTCTTGGCTTTTCCCATTATAGAAGTTGGTTTCTTTGCTTGATTTGCGAGGGAGATGAAACGAGGCTGCGAGATTTAGCTTCTCAAGCACGATGAAGATTTTTAGGGTTTGTGCCCCACTACTTCCCTTAACTAAATAAGGTTGAATCAACTTTTCTGATATAGCACATCTGGTCCCTGACTTTTTATCCTCTCCTTTGTATGCCTACAACATTTAATTTCTCTCATCCAAACACATAAGCATTAGGCACATTCGTGAATTAATGTTGTATCATCAGACTTTCAAGATAGTAATAAAACACGAGTCACAACTCACAATTGGCTGATTCAAGATTAATATAAAGAAAGCATTAGATCAGTTTATTTACCATTTATGTGATGTGCTTCATGAGTTGACTGAGTGCTTGATTCAGGCTGCACATATAACTCTTTCTAAATCTTATACTCTGGTGCACCCGATTGTCTTTTTATGGCTAGCTTTCACATTGTTATGCCTTCATCAATACTGCTGGTTTTCATCCTTTATTCTCGCGCTGTGAAACCCCTGTTATTTCCCATCATGAATCTATCAATTTTTTTTCTTTTCCTTTTTTTTTTTATTGAGCATCTTTCTGAAACATTTCTGGCTCTTTTTAATGAGAGGGGGGGGGCACAGATTGACGTGAAACCTGTACCATTACAGTATTGACGGCATACCAAGCAGCTCTTTTCCACAGCGTTCTCAGGTTCCAAAACCAATCCGAATCATATATACATCCCGAACCAGCACCTGCACTACTCTCTGCACAACTTGACTCAACAATCAAGGTTACACACACCAATTGCATTTATTAGTATGATAAAACGATTAAATTCAAGAGATTTAGTGAATATATCAGCCAACTGCAAATCAGTAACTACATGTTCGATTACTACCTGACTGTCTTCAACTAATTCTCTGATGAAGTGGTGCATGATGTCAATGTGCTTCATCCTTGAATGTTGGACCGGATTCCTTGAGATATCAATTGCACTTTTGTTGTCACAATACACAAGAAAGGGACCTGAGTGCATTCCATAATCAGCTGACATCTGCTTCATCCAGATAAGTTGTGACCAGTAGTTACCCATGGCAATGTATTCTGCTTCTGCCGTAGAGAGTGATACAGAGTTTTGCTTCTTGCTCAGCCACGAGATAAGATTGTTTCCAAGAAAGAAACATCCTCCACTGGTACTTTTCCTGTCATCAGCACATCCTGCCCAGTTCGCATCACTATACCCCACCAAGTTCTTATTGGAATTCTTTAAGTAATACACATCCAAGCCCTCCGTTCCTCTGACGTACTTGATGATTCGCTTTACTGCATCCAAGTGTGATACCTTAGGCTTGGCTTGATATCTTGCACACACACCAACACTGAATGATAAATCTGGTCGAGTAGCAGTCAAGTATAACAGACTACCAATCATCCCTCGATAGAGCTTAGCATCAACATCTTCTCCAGCTTCATCTCTTGCAAGTTTCAGTGATGTACTCATAGGTGTCTTTGAAACTTTGGAGTTCTCCAGACCAAACCGTTTTACCAAACTGTTAGCATATGCACTCTGAGAGATGAAACCTTTCTCTGAATGAGATACTTGAAGTCCAAGAAAATACCTCAATTCGCCACACATACTCATTTCAAACTCTTGAGTCATATTCTGAACAAACTCATCAACCAGCTTCTGTGACGTCCCTCCAAATATAATATCATCCACATAGATTTGGACAATAATTATATCCTTCTCCACTTCTTTGAAGAATAACGTCTTGTCTATACTCCCTCTGATGTACTCAGCTTCCAACAAAAATCCTGTGAGCCTTTCATACCATGCACGAGGTTCTTGCTTCAGCTCATACAAAGCTTTCTTCAGTCGGTAGACATAGTCTTGATGCACTGGATCTTCAAATCCCTTCGGTAGCTCAACCTAAACTTCCTCCTGAAGTACTCCATTGAGAAAAGCACTTTTCACATCCATTTGATACACTTTGAAGTTTAGTATGCACACAATCCCCAGAAACAACTGAATGGATTCCAATCTTGCAACCAGAGCAAATGTCTCTTCAAAGTCTACTCCTTCAATCTGTGAGTATCCCTGAGCCACAAGTCTTACCTTGTTGCGAACCACTTTTCCATGCTCATCAGTCTTGTTCTTGAAGATCCATTTAGTTCCAACCATGTTTACTCCTTCAGGTCGAGCAACAATTTCCCACACATCATTCCTAGTGAATTGCTCAAGTTCCTCCTCCATTGAGACAATCCAATATTCATTACAAAGTGCTTCAGTGTGTGTCTTTGGTTCAATTGATGAGACAAAGCATGCGAACTGCACCATTTCTCTGAAATTGATGACTTTGCCACGAGTCTTCCGTTCTTCTTCAATGCCTCCAATCACGTCTGACTTTGAGTGATTACGATGATCTTGCTGAATCACCGGTTGAGGTACTGTATCCGCCATTGGACCTTCCTCAATCGTTTCTTTAGTAGCTCCTGTTGAGTCATCTTCATCACCTTCATCTGACTCCAAATCTCTTCCTACAACCACTGATAGATCGTCAAACACAACATTAATTGATTCTACAATCGTTTCTGACCGCTTGTTGTAGTCCCGGTAAGCTGAACTAGACTGTGCATAACCCAGAAAGGATCCCTCGTCACTTCTTGAGTCAAATTTCCCGAGGTAGTTCTTGTCATTCAATATGTAGCACCATGAAGCATTGCCCTTCCAATCTCCTGTAAAGTCCTATTCTTCCTTTCCACCACTCCATTATGTTGAGGTATCCTTGATGCCGCAATCTGGTGAGTTATTCCTTCTAATTCAAGGAAGGTAGTCATGACTTCATTCTCAAGCTCACCACCATGATCACTGCGTATCTTCTTGATTCTTCCTTTTTCATTTATGAGTTAGAGAGCCCAGATTCTGAAATTCTCAGGAGCTTCTGACTTTTCCTTGAGAAACCTCACCCACGTGCATCTGGTGTAGTCATCTACAAGCACGAACACATATCTCTTTCCTCCGATACTTTCTGTTTGTATAGGACCCATGAGATCCATGTAAACTAGATCCAGAGGTGCCTTTGCTCGAATATCCAGTACCTTCATGTGTTGTATTTTTGACTTGTTTTCCCTCATTGCATGCACCACACACCATCTTGTCATCGATCTTGAGTTTGGGTACTCCTCGAACCATGTCGTTGTGGACTAGATTCTTCATATTCCTGAAGTTCATATGCCCCAATCGTCGATGCCACAGATCAACATTTCCCTGAGATGATAAACATTTAACCTTTTTCTCCCACATGTAGCAGTTGTTGTTGGATCTGACACCTTGTAGTACTGTCACCCCATACTGGTTTATAGCACGACAATCAATTGCTGAGAAACTCACCGTAAGTCCATCATCACACAGCTGACTTACGCTTATCAGGTTAGCTTTCAATCCTTTGACAAAGTGGACATTGACCAATCTAGGTACTTCTGAACTACATGTTGTCCCTTTGCCTTGAATGACTCCACAACCTCCATCTCCAAAGGTTACTTTTCCTCCTTTTACTTTAGACACTTTGTCTAGATACTCAATGTTTCCCGTCATGTGTCCAGAACAACCACTGTCGAAGTACCATGGTTCATCAGATTCTGAGTCACTTGAAACTCGCGCCATGTTACATTGAAAGGTACTTCTTGTTTCGGTCACTGCCTTAGGATACAGGTCAGTTTTCTTTATCCATCCTCGAGACGTCTTACCAATTCTCCAAAACTTGTGTTGTCTCCGAAGTTGCTTGACCCGTTCCAGATACTTGTAGCAATACTTCTTGTAGTGACCAAACTTCCCACAGAAGAAACATCCACTGACTTGAGCTGGGGTACTTTGTGTCTTGACTTCTTTAACATGTGCAAATCCTCCAGACACAAAACGTGTTGTACCCGTTGAGCTACTGTGCCTTCCAGTGTAGCCAAGTCCCATGGTAGAGTTTTCAGTTCTGCCACTGCTCAAGATCTTGTCAAGTTGTTTAGTTCCTGTGAGCATCTTGATCTTTCGATATTGTTGATCCAATTCAGCTTGAAAATCAGCCACTTTCTTCCTCTCAGCAAGTACTTCTTCTCTAAGTTCATCAGCTTGTTTCGCTAGAATCAACTTCTCTTTGATCAAATTTATGCTCTCCTTGGCTAACTCTGCCTCCCTGTTGAGTTCATCCCTTAGAATTTGTACTTCAGCTTCTAGTCTCGCATTCTCTTTGATTAGCACAAGATTCTCCATGCCCAACTTCACTAGAGTTTCTCGAACTTCCTTGTAGCTTTCATTGAGCTCGTTCTCTTGTTCAGCATCACTCTCAGATTCTGAGTCATACTCTACTATTCCCAGACATGCCACGAAGTTGTTCACTTCTTCTTCACTTTCGCTGTCTGAGTCGCTGTCATTGATCCCTATCATTAACTTTTTTGGTTTTCTCCTTCCATCCGACTCACTCTCAGATTGAGTGTGTCCATATCCTTTGCAGTTATGACACTGGAGATCTCTTCTCTTCACTGTAGGAAACTCAGTTCGAAAGTGACCATATCCCTTGCATTCGTAGCACTTAACGTCATTCTTCCTGTAGTTCTTATCTGGTTCAGATGTCTTTCTTCCTGAACCAAACTTCTTCTGTCCATTCTCCACCTTTCCTAGAGCTCGATCAAACCTTCTGACCAGGAAGCTCATTGGGTCATTGTCCTCCATACGATCCTTCTCAACTGATGCAAAAGCAATTTCTTTCTCCTTCTTCCCACCGGACACTTCCATCTCATGCGCTTGTAGCATCCCAACTACTTCATCAAATGTCATCTCATCGGTGTTACAGGAGACACTCATAGCTGTCTTGTATGCCATGAACTTTGAAGGCAAGCACCTCAGGAACTTCTTCACGAGTTTTTTCTCTTTGTATTTCTTCCCAAGTGTGAGTGCTTCTTGCGCCAGTGAGCTGATCTTTGAGCTGAAATCTCCAACAGATTCATTTTCTTCCATCTTTAGCTTTTCAAACCTAGTTGCAAGCATATCCTTCCTAGAACTTTGGACTTTCAGAGTTCCTTCAAAGTGCCTCTGCAGAATATCCCATGCATCATTCACTGCCTCACACCCTTGAACCAATTCAAATTGCTTCCTTGCCACGCTGCAGTGTATGACAATTAGTGCACGAGCATTGAACTTCGCCATCTTGTGTTCATAGTCAGTCCAGAATTCTTCCAGCTTTGGCACATCTTTCCCATCAACGCCTCTTGCAACAGGTGACTTCCAACCAGATTCCACAACCTTCCACGCCAATGGATCCATCCCCTTGATTGTAGCCTTCATACGCGCCTTCCAAAAACCATAGTCTCCTACTTCAAGGATCACATTGGAATTCGTCACCAACTTGCGATAGCTATCCATCTTACTCCGCAGGATCCTACCTGTTTAAGACAAACCAAGTACAGATACCCGCTCTGATACCAATTGTTAGTGTAAGATAAGCAAGCTATGCGATGTAGAACACACAGTAGTACAGGGTTAATCAATTCCAAAAACCACGACTATATTTATTCTTTTAAAAGCTCATACTTGTTCTTCTTAAAAGAAATAAACCAAACAAGCTCAAGACACCCCTCGACTTGTTTGCTAGTCTTACTCGTTCAGAGACCTAAGCCAGACTCTGAACCACTTAAGCCCTTAACCCCTAGATGCTTTGCTTCTCCTTATTCGGACGTACAAAAACTCTCTATTGCTAAAAGCTCTCCCTGTGTGTTAGCCGACTACAACCCAGTCGACTCTCTCTGTATACCTAGAGAGAAAACCCCTAAAACTACACAAATGGAAACTTTCCATTTTCTGCTTCAGCGAATAAGACAACCTTCTTCTTTTCTTCATCGGTTGCTTATTCTTCACTCCTTTTTCTTAACATCCACGCCTTGATAAATATCTTCATATCTTTACCAAAGGCCCCTTCCTTTTCTTGCATTTGTCTTCACACGTGCTTCTCATGATCCATCTCTCTGATGCAGTAGTCCATGTCGCACTTCATGAACTACTTCTGCTCTGCTACATCATCTTCTTCACCATACATCTTTAGATACTGCAGAGGGATGCGGAGCGGTTGCTTGAGGACGAAGGTATTGATTTTGATCATGAGAAGAAGAGTAAGAGTGAGGTTAATCAAACCCTAGTCGTGGA
>CAJHQQ010005202.1:0-19253 GCA_905132885.1 Moricandia moricandioides
AATCAACTTAACTTTATCCCTTTAGTATAATCTTTTTTTTTAATCCCAAAATTAACCCTTAATTTCATTTAATAAATCTAAAACTCAATTTATATATAAAAAAGTTAAAATGGATATTGACAAAAAAAATGAAGTTAAAATATAATTAAAAAATATATATTAAAATATAATTAAAAAAGAGAAAAATCTCCAAATCATCAAAACCATAAATCTAATCGTCGACATCTCTCTCTTTTCTCAAACCCCTAAGACCCGACTCTCCTCTGTCTCAAGAACCCGACTCTCCTCTAATCGTCGACATCTCTTCTCTCTCAATCATCATCTTTCTCCGACATCTCTCTCGCTCTCTATTTCCATCTATCTCGTAGAGGAAATCAATCGAAGGTAAGTGAGACTTCTTCTTCATGTTTCTCCTTTGTTTTTGTGCCTTGATCGATCGCTAGCTCCTCCGATTGGAATTTGTAGATACCCCTTTTCCCTTTTTCTTTGCATGTTTCCTCAATGGATTAGGGATTGTTACATGTGTTCTTCAATCGGGTTTGTGTTCTTCAAATGATTAGGGGTTTGTTACTTGTGTTCTTCACTGATTAGGGTTTGTTACATGTGGTTCTTCAAATGGTTTGTGTTCTTTCAACTGAATTAGGGTTTGTTACATGTGGTTCTTGAATCGGGTTAAGGTTTGTTATTAGTGTTTTTGTTACTGATCTGGGTTTTTCAGGATTAATGTTTTGTATGTCAATCAATTGCTTATAATTTTCTTTTTGGGCAGTGATGGAATCATTCTTTCTGTTACTAAGATTGGCCATATAACTTCTTTAGAACTTTTCCTGAAGAAATCGGTTAGGTTCCATGCTCTCAGTTTGATTATGTGAACCGATTTAGTTTGTGAGTTGGCTTTGTTTGATTAGTTTGATTAAAAGTGTGAATTGACTTGTCTTAGCTTGAGTTTTGAACAGAATGATAATGGTTGGGTTTTCGTGTTTGTAAAAACTGTTTAGTGTAGTGTTTATTGACATTTCTTTTTTGGGCAGTGATGGAATCTTTCTTCTGTTACTAAGATTGGCCATATAACTTCTTTAGAAATTGTACTGAAGAAATCAGTTAGGTTTTGTATATTTAGGAAGTGTAGTTTTCCTTTAGCTGTGGGGCTTGATACTTTTCGACTTCCATGCTCTCAGTTTGATATGTGAACCGATTAGTTTGTGAGTTGGCTTTGTTTGATTAGTTGATGAGAGTGTGAATTGACTTGTCTTAGCTTGAGTTTGAACAGAATGATAATGGTTGGGTTTTCCTGTTTGTAAAACTGTTTAGTGTAGTGTTTATGACATTTCTTTTGGGCAGTGATGGAATCTTTCTTCTGCTATTGTTTAGTGTAGTGTTTATGAATTTGTGTTATGTCTTATGGTGTTAATAGTCTTCTATTTATTGTCTTTTGTAGATATGGAATTAGAGTTGCCGAAGCGTTTATATGGAGAGGGTCTTGAACCTCAGATCAAGAAGATCAACAACAGCTGCCCCATGTCACTCCTCAGAATTATGAAGAAGTCTATGTCTGAAGAATATGCAGAAGTGAAGAGAGATCTTGTATTAACACATATCATGGCAATTGAAGAAAATGGCCTCAAGTTTTCAGCAAAGTTGGTACATAGCTTCTTGTGTAAGAGATTGAATCACCTCGAAGAAGCATGAAAGTGGTTGTCTTTGCGAAGAATTCCGTTGCGGTTTTCGCTGCAAGAGTACCATGCGGTGACTGGCCTGAAAGTAGTAAATGAAAGTACAGTGAAGGGGTGAAATGGAAAGCCGACCTGGGGTTTTGGAGTAAGCTACTTAAGGAGGGTAGGAAGATCTCCTTGAAGTGTATAAAGAAGGACCACTTAAAAAATGTTCACAAATGGAGTCGGCTTGAGTAGGTTGAGATTGATCTACCTATGCGTCGTGGATGGGTGTGGTTATGGGGAGAGACGAGAAGGTGAACATCCCTCATATGTACATCAAGTTAGCAATGGATCTTGAGAAGTTTAGACAGTTCCATTGGGGTCTTCTCTCGTACGACTATCTGCTAAGCTCTATTGACAAGATTAGGAAGAAATTAGATAACAAGGAGAGCTACATTTTGGAAGGATTCTCATATGCTCTCCAGATTTGGATTATGGAAGCCATTCCTGATTTTGGAGAAATATGCGGCAAGAGAGTCAGTGACAGTTTCACTGGTCCAAGGTGTGGCAATTGGAAAGGAGCAGCAAAAGTTTCATATGAAGACATCATTGAGCTTGAGAACTCATTTCCTGATAAGGTATGTATATATGTTGTCTTTTTATTTCCTGATTAATGTATGTTTTTTATAGCTCTTAATGTTTAAAATTATGTGTAGGGTGAACTGTTTCCAGTCATTTCGGTGACTGGTAATAGTGATGTACTTATGAGTGATGTCTACATAAGGAACGGTGAAATGGAAGATGAGAGGGTAAAACTTATTCTGGATAGGATAATGAACAACTTTGATTGGAGCAATACAAAATGGGAAGTCTTAGAACCTGAAAAGATTGATATAGAGGAAGCAGAAGAAGAAGATATAGAGGCAGAAGCAGATGATATTGTCGAAGAGGTGAATGGCTCGGCTACTGTGTCAGATGAGATGAATGGTACAGTTAATGATGGAGGAAGAGTAAAGAGAAAGATCCATGACGAAGGAGCCGAGTCAAGAAAGAAGAAGTTGTTGTGTCAGCGATCTGCAGCAAAAAAAAAGGTACTCTTGATCATGATATGAAGAGTTCATTGAGGGTTTGTTCCACATGTCCTTCACTTATTTTTCTGAGAAATTCAGTAAGCAAGTGTTGGACAAAATGGAGAAGATGGAGACTGATGTTTCGGAGAGAATGAGGAAGATGGAGAGTGAAGTTTACCAGCTCAGAGAAGCACTCACTTTAAGTGGTCAAGGAAGCGGTCCTCGCAATAGCAAAGTCGAGCCAACTGCAGCAAACAAAAAGGTACCAACTAAGAAAAAGCGTAAAAGTTTGAACTAGGATGCTTGAATTAGTCTGCTGAAGCTAGACGTTTGGAGCTAGGTTGTTGGAACTAGACTTCAATTTTCACTGTATAATAATATGTAAGCTTGAACCTTTTGAATGTTTCTTCCGAAATTGTATGTAATATGTAAAACTGGATGTGTTTGTTGTCTTTTGTGTTTAAAACTGGATGTGTTTATTGTCTTTTGTGTTTAAAACTTGATGTGTTTATTGTCTTTTATGCTATGTAATCCTATGGAATCGTTTAACATATTCTTATATCATTTGTTTTTGTTAATGAATATGTTGAGAAAAAGAAATCTTTAAACACTGATGATTTGTTTGTCAATTTACCTCGAGTAAAGTTGACTCAATCATCAGACATCAATCTTGAGTTGGGTACACAAGAGTACTTGGAAACTTGCTTGAAGAACCTTTCGCAAGATACATATGTCGAAGGTGTGGATCCTTCTCCAGGAACATCATTGAAGCTGTCACCACCAGAATTAGATGACAAAAACATAGATCTAGCCGGCGAAGCAGAGGATGACAGAAATTTGGTGTATGTGGCTGAAGAAGATTTCGAAAAAATGCAAAAGTGGCAAGATTTGAGAACGTAAGTTATTCCTTTTAATATCTCATTGTATGATGTTGTTTCTAATGTTAATTTGAACTTTTTATTTTGATTACAGAGATATACAGATTGGTCCTTGTCTTTTAAACTCAGAAATGACGGGTCTTATTATGAGTGCAAGCAAGTGGCTTTACAACCACGTAAGCATTAAACTAGTGCCTTGATCGATGTTATTTCATATCATGTCTACTAACAACTTCCATGTTATTTTGTAGGAGATTGATGCTGTAATGTTCGTATTCCGAGAAAGAACAACACTGCGATGATGGAAACCATACCGTGTTTCTTTTATGACATGTGTCTTCAGCGATCTCATTAGCAGGGAATACAAGACTTTCTTGAAGGGTAAGAGGAAGTACAAGATGGATAATTTACTGCTGGATTACGGCAAAGGTGAGCTGCCTTCTCATGGTAGAACACGACAGTTATGGAATGTTGATGTGGATCGGATGTATGTTCCTGTCTGGGTAAATCGGAACCATTGGATTGCATTATGCATCAGCTTCGTGAATAGGCATATCGAAGTGTTTGATTGTGCGGGTAAGCAAAGGCACAAGGAAGTTGAAGCATTCACATTCCTAGTTCCTCAGATAGTGAAGGCCGTTCAGTCAGAGAGTATTCAGAAGGATCTCACTACCATTCCCTATGGTGTTTCCTATGTCCCTATGCGTGGTATTAACCGGAAAGGTTGTCATTGTGGTGTATACATTCAAAAAAACATTGAATGCCACCTGCTTGGGTTGGATTTATCATTAGTCAATGATGATAACATCTTGGGAGCTCGAATTAAGATAATGTGGGATCTATGGGAAGCAGCTAATGATCCAGAGTTGATTGAGAGGATGTCAAAGTATGAGCCACCTAAGTCTGTGCCTTCTAAGTGTGTTGAGTTAGAATAAATTTAGATGCCTAATCTATTGTATTAACATTTGGTTTTTAGTATTAACTTGAATGCTTAATCTATTGTTTCATGTTTCGGTTTTAAGAATGTATGTTTGGCTTTTAAGAGTGTGAATGCTAACTTGACACAAAAGACATAACAATACCTTACACCCGAGACATAAACCCGAGATTAACAAAACTGTAAACTTTTAAAAAAACCCGAGATTAGGATCGACAAAAGACATAACAATACCTTACACCCGAGACATAAACCCGACCCAGAAGAGATCCCATTGTAACCTAAACCCGACCCAGAAGAGATCCCATTGTAACCTAAACCCGACCCAGAAGAGATCCGATTGTAACGTAAACCCGATCCCGTGGAGACATAAACTCGAAATCGACCATTTGTTTCTGAAACGTCTTTTCTCACTTTCTTCTTTTTGCTCTCTAATCTCTTTTCTCTCAACCATGACGACACATAGACGATTCTCTGAAGGCGTTCCTTCAGCATGCTGGTGTGGAAGAAGGGTTGTGATACTCTAAACAAAAACGAATGAAAACCCTTACAGAAAATTCTATAGATGTGAAATTGGGGCACATGTTATCTTATTTTGACTAGTTCCTAAACCCTTTGTTTGGTCATGGATTAAATTTTTTTCCTTTGAGATTTGCTTCGTTTTCCCTTCCACATCAATTATTTGACAATTGAGATTAAAATTTTGTTTCTCTACATTGTTTTCACTGTTGTTTTCGATTTTCCTTGTACATCAATTTTTTTCTTTTTTTTAATGGATTTTTGATGTAGCGAAAAAATGAAAACCATTTGTTTAAGTGGTTCGATGAAGCTTTGCTTGATGAAATTCGAAAGGTTGATGCTGAGCAAAAGAGAATTGCAGAAGAGATTGAAGAGCTTAAAAGGAGTTTCAAGAAAACCGTGGAGGATGAAGTTAGGAAGCAGAAAAATTCCACTGAAGTAGGTTGTCTTTGAAGCATTTTGTGGCTTTTTGGAAGATAAAGTAACCAAGAATGAAAGAGTTCAAGACATTGTTTCTTGTATATCGATTTCTTGCACAATTTTATGTGGTTATCTAGTGTTCTTACTATGAATAAGATGAGTTTTTGGTTCTTACTATCTTGTTCTTTACAATAAAAATGAAACAGCTATTGTCTCATTCGATAACAAAAACCATTTGATATCAAAAACCATTCGAAACATAAAAGCACAAAAAACCATTCGATAACAAAAATCATTCGAAAATATATAGCTACTTCACAAGTTGCCCTGTTGTGGCCACTAATGCCACATCTACTACACTTGCGAGGCTGTTTGTTTTGTGCTATTTGTGATGATCGAATTTTGTCTTCAACGGTTTCATATCTGCGTTTTTCTTTTTCGTCCAACTGATTTTCTTGTTTCTGGTGGCAGCACATTCACTTTCTTAACATCTTCAGGAATGGACCAAGCATCCTCAGGAACAGCAATAGGATTTATGCTTTCATGATAAGCTTCTCGCCAAGCTCGAGTCGTGTACATCGAATCATTTAACGTGTGTGGTTCTCTACCAGCATGAAAACCAACTTTAATGGCGTGTTTACAAGGGATCTTCAAAAGATCATACTTTCCATATGAACAAGTCCGACTACCCAAATCAACTACGCAGTCAATTTTATCACCTCTAACAAGCAACCGACTATCACTAACAGAGTAAACTGAAAATGTTGCACCCTTTGTGATTCTCCTTGCAATCTTCTTCTCCACATGTTTTGTAAGAGGATGTGTATGTTCTGCAATCAGTTTCCTACGGTTAAAAAACCACCGTGTCAACATTTCCCTGATACTATCCAACAAAGGAATCACTGGATACTCTCTCGGTGAACGCAACGCAGAGTTAATAGATTCAGCAGGGTTGGTTGTCCTTATGCACATCAGCCTCCCTAAGATAATTTCCAATTGCCGGACTGATATTACAAACATTAGCAAACAGATTTTCAAAATCAGCAACTCTATAAGCCTTCGACGCCTTTGAAACCAACCCAGCAAGACCTTTCGCCTTGAAATATGTTACCACATTACTCAACAAATGATGAATACAAATACCATGTTTAGCTGTTGGATACACATTCTCAATGGCTTTGGCAATCGACACCTGCCTGTCCGAAATAAAAGCCAAATGTTGATCATCAGCAATGACAACCTTTAGTTGTCTCATAAACCATTCCCAAGAACTATCATTCTCTGAGTCGACTATTCCAAACGCGATAGGATACAAATTAGAGTTTCTGTCTAAAGCAGTTGCAACTAGTAGAACTCCTTTGTAATTACTCTTCAAAAAAGTCCCATCAACCACAATAACCCGTCTGATGACTTTGTTAAATCCTCTAATCGATTGCCCAAATGCGATAAACAGATATCGAAATCTACCACTCTTGTCAATATCATACGCTGAATGTGTACCCGGATTAGCCTCTCCCAACATGTGCAAGTATTTTGGTATTTTTCCATAACTTTTCTCTGGAATACCTCTAACTACATTGATCGCATATTCACGCGAATCATATGCTAAGGAATATGAGATCTCACATCCATGATCAGTACGCATAATCTGTATGATATCATTAGGTTTTGGCCCTTCCTTGACGCCTTCATATTTATGCATTATCAGACCGGCTATCGTTTAGCGGAAGCAGTCTTACCCGAGTTACTTTTGCTTGAAGCTGCACATGTATGTTCACCGACATACTTCTTTATAATGAAATAAGTAGATTCCTTCAAACTATCAGCTCTAACACCCCAATTGCATGTGTTATCTGTGCATCTAATATACCAAAGTTCCCTATCTGATTTGATAACCTGATAGCCAAAGTTATGCTTCATTGCACATATCTCAAAAGTCGCCTTCAGTAAACTTTTTGTCTGAAATATTTGACCTTTCTTAACAACTTCCAGCAAAGAAAACTTTGACACATCGAGTCTGTTATCTTTTTCAAATGGGATGGTTTCAGCATCATACTCGAAAACATCAACTTCAACTTGTTTCATCTTTTCTTTCTTCTTCTTCTTCTTCTCTCTTTGCATCTTAGAAAAAACATTCTCTGGATCGTCCCCATTATAACCAAGATTTCCCTCGGCTTCATCAGTATTTGAATCTGTTGGAGGCTTGTTAAGATCGAAATTGGATTTCTTGGGATTCTCAGCCTTTGCTTTATATGTCACACACAGTCGAGTCGAGACATTCTTTTTAGCAAAACCACCAAAATTCCTAAGTTTTATATCGTCTGCAATGATAACAGGTGGACATGTTGCTGTATTGATCAACTCAGTAGGTAGATAACTCAACTCCAAATCATCTAAGGTAGCTTCTTCGATACCAAAATCCTCCATAACCATTACCTTTAAATCATCTAAGGTAAAACTCGATTCCAATATCAGTAACCTACCCCCTTTCTCATCAGCCGAAAACACCCATCCAGTAGTTGCACTTAATTCCCATACACCACATAATGTATAGATATGCATCGTATTAGAAGAAGAGTTGTGAAAATCACAAGAAAAACAATGGAGAACTCATGGTTTGATGAAAAACAAGAGGATTCCTTGTTTTTTTAAAAGAAAAATTGGGCAAGCAAAATTGCCTATACACGTTTTAGGAAATTAGATATTTTAAAAATATTTCAAAAACATTTTGTAACAGAAATTTCCTTATTTTTTGGATTTAGTTAATCTTTTCGTAGAAGGTACGTTCTACTATAAGTAGACTATGTGTACTTTTTAGATTTCGTATTCTAATTTTCCTAGAAATAAATACAAAAGTAGAAATTACATTCGGGGAAAATATTTTGTAACTGAATATTCCTTATTTTTCTACATTGCGTAGATAAAAGACCACAAGTCCGGAAGCAGTTTCTACTATACGTAGACTTCTTAGTACTTCTTAGATTTCGAATTCTAATGGTTTTAGAAATAAATATAAAAGTAGAAATTGCATTTGGAAAAATTGTAGATATCTTTATTACGCGTAGACTTCACATTCCTTAAAATTAGAATTCAACACAAAAGTAGAACTTGATTCTTGCAAACGTAGAATAACATGTTTTACCTAGAAATCGATTTCCACTTTCTCGTAGAACATAATTTTTAAATTTTAATTTAACAAGTTTTACCAAAAAAAAAAAATCAGTATGTGTATATGAGTAGTTCATCAATTGTTTATATTTAAAATAATTTTTTTTTATTCATAAAACTATTTTTAAGTAAGTTTTCAAAAATGGAAAGGGCAATTCAGGTAAAAAAGACACAAAACAGAATTTATACCAAGGGGACAAAGATGGTGTTTATTTGCTCTATTTTAGCAAATTCCCCTAATATTTACAATACTAGGAAGCCTCTCTATTTCGGTTATTGATTAAGAGTGTATTAATATTTGCGGATATAAATAGTTTAAAAGTTTATTACATATAATATTTGTTATGTTTGACACGTTATAATATATATATATATATATATATATATATATATATATATTATTTTTTAAAAATGAATGTGAATTTTATTTGTTATACATTTTCTAAATAAACATATATATATATATTTTGTTTATTTGTTTTTTTATTATTTTTAGAATATAATATGATTTTGTAGTATTTTATCAGATTTTATCAACAACTATAGTAAAATTAGTTAATGTATGCTCCAAATTAATTTGTTTACAGTCTTATTTTATGCTATGTAATTTTGATTTCTAAATGCCATTCAATTAATTTCACATTACATTTCTAACAATATTTTCTAAAAATAACATATATACAATAACATAAATAGTATCTTTTTAAAAAGATGATATGACCATAATAATAATTGTTGAAACCAAAGAATAATTTCATTGGTTAATATGGTTAGAATAATTCTCTATATATATTATTTAACATCAAACATGTAAGATTTGATACAAATAACCAATAATTCTAGCTAGTGGAAATTTTAGAATGAGCAACATATAAATTAAATACTTTAGATAAATTAAAAAAGTTAGACACCACCACATATATATAATTAATTAGGTGTTTTCTTGCACAATGTGCAGCAATAAAAAATTTAATTTTAATTTTGTTTAAAAATAAAATTATGTTAATATTTTGAATTTTATTATTTGTATACTAATATTTTAGTATAAGTTTTAATTTAGTTAAATATAAATTAAGTTAAAATAAAATTTTGATTTATCTTAAATTATATAAGAAAAGAGATATATATATATATATATATTTAAAATTGATAAAAAAGATTTGTAATTATTAAAAATAAAATTGAACATAATTTTTAAAATTTGTCGATATCAAAAGAAAACAAATGATCTTACGATAAAAAGTTTATAATTTTTTTAAAAAATGTATAATATTTTGAATTTTTTTAATATTAAAAATTATATGATAGTAAAAATAAACTTAAATAATATTTAAAAATTTGTAAAATAGTTTATATTCTTACTATTATATTATTTAGTGTCATATAAATAGATTTATTTTCATGATATTGTATTAGTTATTTATATATTCTAGAAAGTCTATCAAAAATATAAATTTATATTAAATGTAATTGTCATATCATATTTTTTCATAAGTCATGTCATCAGTTATATCATGTCATGTCATCTTTTTCTTGTGAAAGTGATTATAAAGATGACATTTGTCAAATCACTTCTTAAATAATTTTTAAGAGATGTGGTATTTATGTCAAATCTATATGATTGTTCTTACTTTTTGTATTATTTATAAAATATGCAAGTAACAAAAAAAATTAACTACTAATTTTATTTGAACTTTAGTTATTTATATAACATGCAAAAGATTTCTTTTTTAAAGTTCTTAAATAGTGTATTTTAAATTTTTTATAAATTAACTATAATTAGTTTAACTTTTTACTTTAAAATTACACTATATATACAAGTTTGTATATCATTCTCTATGCAATACGAAAACTAACTAAAATTACTAGTTACTAATTAGTAATTTTATTTTATTTTTATTTATATATAACATATGAGGAAAATATTTAAATTTCTTTTCTTGAACAATTCTTTTTAAAATGTATGAAATAATTTACAAGCTTTTACAGTATATAATGATTTTATATATTTGTTAATAGACAAGCTTAAATGTGTTTCTTATCTAGAGTTATTTTTACTTTTACTCTGAGTTATATTATATATAATTTTGTATATTATTATCTATATAATACATAAGTAATAAAAATATACTAAGCACAAATTGTATTTAGTTTTTATTATCTATATAACATGCACAGAAAGGTTTTATATTATATTCAACATTTATTCTAAAATTAGTTATTATACATAAGATTTTTGGAATATTTTAACTATTTTTTTTATAACTTACCAGAAATTACAATGCTAATTATATATAATTAAAATAGAGGAAAATCAAACACTGATGATATAATTTTATTATATATATATATATATATTTGTGATAGTTATTATTGGTAATTACTATTTGTTTGTTTATTGATGTAAGTTGATTTAGTTTTTTTTAAGAACTGAATTGAATAAATATATATAAATCATCAATTTAAATTAAAATAATTAATTTAAAAGTTCTCATATGAATAACACATAACCAGAAATCACTAAAATGATTCTCAATTATTATATAGTATAATTAAAGGTGGCAAAGGCTTTCACAGTAATCACTCGGAATAGTCTAGTGGTTCTAAGATTATTAATATTTCAGTTTTTTCATGTTTAAAGTAATGATTCAATGGTCTCTCTTTGTTTGTTTTATACAGATAAATGTCCCAGGAGTGAAATATGTCGCAAGTGGTTCAAAAGCAGATATGTTTCTTGAGCATGGTGACACAAAGTATCTAAGGGGGTGTATTCAATCTAAAGGTTGAGGTGATTTGAATTTTAATGAGGTTATAGATGATTTCAAGGAATACATGTAATTATACATTTCATAATTTGACAACTTCTTGAAAATAGTTTTATTTTCTAATAAAAAAAGACACAACCTATTGATATTTATTAGAATTCTTATAATTAATTGATTATTTTTTCAACATTTCTATTTTAACTTTACATATAAAATATTGCTATACTTTTATAGCATTTTCTATTTTTAGAATATGTATTCTTCTTTATTTAGAGTAAAAATAGTAATTGTATAGTTTAGATAAATAGAAATTCAACTTTACTTTTTAAGAAAAAGATATTGTAAAGGAAAAACAGAGAAGTACATTATAGATAGTCTTCTTAAAGGTAAAAATAAAGAGGGGTTAGTTTTTTAAAGAAAAATGTCAAATGATTTAAAATTGTGTTGGAAATGCTCATGACCTACAAAAGAAGTTCCATGTCACCATGAAACAAAATCCTGAGCATATTAATTTGCCGGCCAAAAAAAAAAAAAACACTTTTCCTCTCTACAAAAGCTTATTTTCTTATAAATCGGGCCCACGATAATTAGCCCAATATGATAAGATAAGGCCTAACTAATTACTCTATGCCCTCTCTCCTCGAAAGCCCTATGTCATCAATCCAATCTAAATCCCAATCATGCATGAATCTTACACAACTTTTGTCACAATCAGACCAAAACCACTATCTGTAGCTCCAATCACACAACAACAACGCTCATGCATCTGAGGGTCCCACAATCTTGTCGTCGACAGTTCCGTGGACGTTGGGGATAAGAAACAAAAAGGAACCTCCTTTATAACAACAACAATGGTAGTGTTGTCCACACGGTTCCAGCACCTTCTTCTTCACCAACCGCGTGTTCTCCGACATCCTCTAATCAGAACTCGAACAGTCATCAGATCGGTGATGGGTTCTTCTTCTTCTTCCTCCTCCTCGAAGCTTCTCTTCCGTCAGCTCTTTGAGAAAGATTCTTCTACTTTTACGTATCTTCTCGCTGACGTCTCCCATCCTGATAAACCTGCTCTGGTAAGTTCTTTGCTTTCATAAAGGTTGAATCTTTCTATATGGGTTTTGAGAATTGTGTGTGTGTTTTTGATGAATGTGATTAGCTCGTTTGATTGGTTAGAAATTTCTATGTAATCGATAAGATGATTAAACTGAATTTGATTGCAGTTGATTGATCCGGTGGACAAGACTGTTGATAGAGACTTGAAGTTGATCAATGAGTTAGGCTTGAAGCTTATCTATGCTATGAACACTCATGTTCATGCTGATCATGTCACTGGTACTGGACTTCTTAAGGTCTGTCTGGTTGTCTCTGTTTATTGGGTGATATAACTTTTGGCTGATTGATGATTCAGTGAGGTCTCTTTGTTTGCTATTATACAGACAAAAGTTCCAGGTGTGAGATCCGTCATTTCGAAAGCAAGTGGTTCAAAAGCAGATGTGTTTCTTGAGCCAGGTGACAGAGTATCCATTGGTGATATATACCTCGAAGTATGACAACTAAATTTCAAGCCGGTACAATCAATGAGAGTGAAGAGAAGTAATGGTATTATTTCATTTTTTTTGATGCAGGTCCGTGCTACACCTGGACATACTGCAGGATGTGTTACATATGTGACTGGAGAGGACGCCGATCAGCCCCATCCAAGAATGGCCTTTACAGGGGATGCTGTACTGATCCGTGGGTGTGGAAGGACTGACTTTCAGGTACACAAAACAGAGGAAAAGAATCAGTTATTAAGAACCATAAACCGTAATGTTGATGCATAAGATCTGTTTACTTTACTAATGATCTTTTCATTGAGTGTTGCAGGGTGGAAGCTCTGATCAACTCTATGAGTCTGTGCACTCACAGGCAAGTTTTTCACACTTATCTTGTCTTTCCTCAGGCACATTGATCTGTATTATTCAAGGATATTAACTTAAAACGGTTTTGTTTCATCTTAAAACTAGATATTTACATTGCCAAAGGACACATTAATCTATCCAGCTCATGACTACAAAGGTTACGAGGTAATGCAAAACAAAATTTTCATTCACATTGGTCTCTATACTTATCTTTGTGTTGATATGTTCAGGTAAGTACAGTTGGAGAAGAGATGCAACACAACCCACGTTTAACTAAAGATAAAGAAACATTCAAATCCATCATGTCAAGTAAGTTTCCTTTCTCCTTAGTATATGCTTTCTTAATGTATTGAATCTCATGTTAACCATGATCTTTGCTCCATTGCAGATCTGAATTTGGCGTATCCGAAGATGATTGATGTTGCAGTTCCAGCAAACATGGTATGTGGATTACAAGATTTGCCGACTCAAGCCAACTTATAAAACTCTGTCACACCATTCTATAAAACTATTGAGAGTTTGTTTGTTCAATAAGATCTTGTCGTATTAGATAAGATCATTAGAAGATTGTGTAAGTTAAGATTTGAACATATGGAGTTTGTAATGAAGATGATAACATATTTGCGTGTTCAACTTTTGATGAGTCATGTGTCTACTACAATAATTCAAACAACAACTACTCGTCCATGTGTTTACTGCCACGTGTAGAAACTGCTAAAACCTTTTATTATAACCAAACAACTGAGACGTAGAGAGAGACAGAACCAAAAACAAGATTGTGAAGAAAGAAGAGAGAAAATGAGCAAAGAAAAAGACAAGGAGAGAGTAGCTTCTCCTACATCTTACGGCACGTTTCAAGGTGTCCCTACTTATCCACCACCGTTGCATCCTCGTCCTCTGTCTCATCATCCAGTCTCCGGTTTCCCTCAGCCGTCTCTGCCTCCTGGAGCAGCCCATCATCACCTTTCTGTTCATCAATACATTCAAGAACATCAAACCGTTCCTGGTAAAGTAACTTTCCAAGCTGGAGCCTCTTTAATGATTACAAACCAAGTTGGTAGATTCACTTCACCTAAGAATCAATCTCTATTGCAGGATATGATGTTGCTGAAGGAAGAGTTGTAAGACAAGAACCTCTTCCATGTTGTGGTATTGGAAGCGGTTGGTTCTTGTAAGTTCTTTTTTTAGCATCTCAGATTAGTCCCTCCTCAGGATCTATACATATCATTTGGTTTCAATCTGAAAGAACTTGGTTTTGTTGTTTTCTTGAAGGTTCATAACCGGTTTTCTCCTTGGTTCAATACCATGGTACATAGGAATATTCATTCTAGTATGCGCTAAGATCAACCCACGAGAGAAACCAGGATACATAGCATGCGCCATAGCTGTAAGGTTCTTCCACTTTGTATTGTGTGCATCAGATTCAATCTTCTGAATCTTGTGGTATAAGTAAAAAAACTTTCTTTGGTTTTTCACAGGCTGTTCTTGCTACAATTGCCTTAGTGTTTGGTTTCATGGGAGGAAGAGTCTGGTCGTGAAAGTGTATCGAATGTTCATCAAATTGTTATTTTTTTTGTAATTAATAATACGCATTCTAAGTCTGTGTGTTTGCAAGTTTGCCTTAGTGTTTGCATGTTGCCTTTAAGACGAATTGTGGTTAGGCAGAGGACTAAATAAAAGGTCACTTCCACTTTTGCAAAGTTTCCAGAAACAACTGAGCAAGTTCTCAACTACAAATTCAGCCTTGTTTGAATCATTCATGCTTAATTTTCCACGGCCAATTGTACAGTTTTACATTTTTTTGGACTAAATGTTATGATTTATACCATTTTATGAGTTTTAAGCCATTGTGAAAATACAACTTATTACAAAGGTAAAAGTGACAATATTTGATAAATGTGTTCCCTACGGGACTACGACATTCCAATACTCTTTAGATCTCTCTAGTAAAAAAGGTAAAAATGACAATATTTCAAGCATGTTATCGAAAAATTATCCCTTAAGCAAGAGAGTCTTCTATGGTTTCATTTTATCCACATTTGATCCCATGACAAGTATCAAATAAGAGCTAGGCAGAACAACCTTTATGTGTTAAACTAAAACGGACTGTACAAATCAAAGAAACTTGTTTAAAGCAAACTTTGTTTTTACATCGATAATATAAACCTAGATAGAACCATATTCAAATAGGACCAAGCTTAAATAGAATTATGACCAGCCTAGATTTGGCATGGTCTAGATAATAAATCATAAATATAATTATTTTTAGTAAACAATCTATATGTTTTTAAAACAATAATTGTATTCCACAACACAATTTATATGTTTTATAAAAATAAAGTCAAAACGAAAATCATTAAAAAACAGATAACTATTTGGCATACCTTAGTCTATAATCAATGAAGAACGAAGATCCGAAATCGATTTTAGCTTTCATTATAGTGGATGAGCGTTTATGAAGAGTGACAACTGAAGCAAATCGATTAGAAAAATGACTAAGGGGCTGACTGGTGTAACCGCAGCGGTTGCGTTTGCGACTGCGGGTGTTTGCGGTTGCGGTTTTATGTGTTATTAAGAGATTTGGACGACTAGTAAAGCGGTTAAAAATTGTTACGTTTGCGGGATATTTATGACTGGTTAACTACTAAATGCAGCAGTGATTAGATAATAAATTAACAATATTTATATTTTATATAATTATAATAATATTAAAAATCATATTATTATACTAAATATAAAAATTATATTTATAAAATTATAATATTAAATTATTTTAAAATTATAGAAATATTTTTCTTCAAAGTTTTATAATATAAATTACAATATAATGTATACATTTTGGTATTTTATTATTTAATTTAAAATTTTAATTGATTATTTTTATTTTTTATTATATAGTTTTTTTGAAAAAAAAATATTTACCCTCCCGCAACCGCAAACGCTAGCTGGAACCAGCTTTTGAATTTTAGAGGTTTATAGCGGTTTGAAGCGATTTGAAGCGATTTATTGCGTTTTGTATGATTGTTACAAAACGCCAACAACCGCTACCAACCGCAAAAGCTGCGTTTGCGGGTGGTAGCGGGAAAACCAGTCAACCCCTAAATGAGAAGCGATTTTCTCTCTCAGATAGATTTTAAATTAGATTAGATTATTTTGTGCTTATGTATGAGTATAAAAATTTATAAAATTATAATATATGTTAATGTTTCGATTTCATTTATAAGAAGTAGATAAATTGTTATGTTATATAAATATAAATAAGTAGAACAGTTTACTATATATAATTATGTTGTTATTTAATTATATGTATAATAGTTTGGATAAGTTCAGTTATTGATTTTGGGTATACTGAATTTCATCTAGTATACCAATTGTTTTTTTTCAAAACGACATAATCATATTTTGGACATATTATTTGGATTGAAAGTTCAATAGATATTTGGTAAGAATAATTATTTGTTTTCTAATTTTTTTTGTCACTTGATTTTGAAAATCTCCAGGATACATATCATATTTTGAAAGTTTAGTTTTATGAGTAAAAATGAATAGAATTCATCTCCGAACATTAGATTTAGTTACAATTAAAGAATCAATAAAACTAGGGGGGGGGGGGTTATTGGGAGATAAATTTGGGCAGAGTTTGTGGATTTTAATAGTTAATAGATTTTAAAAGTTATGTGGATTTTGAAACTGTATATGCATTGACTTATAAAATTTGACATAAAACTAAGGGGGGGGGGGTTATTGGGAGATAAATTTGGGAAGAGTTTGTGGATTTTAATAGTTAATAGATTTTAAAAGTTATGTGGATTTTGAAACTATATATGCATTGACTTATAAAATTTGGCATAAATTTTCTTAGATTAGTATAAATTTTTTTTGGGGGGTGGGTGGGGGGGGGATTATTGGGAGATAAATTTGGGAAGAGTTTGTGGATTTTAATAGTTAATAGATTTTAAAAGTTATGTGGGGGGGGGGGGGTTATTGGGAGATAAACTTATAAAACTAGGGGGGGGGGGGTTATTGGGAGATAAATTTGGGCAGAGTTTGTGGATTTTAATAGTTAATAGATTTTAAAAGTTATGTGGATTTTGAAACTGTATATGCATTGACTTATAAAATTTGACATAAAACTAAGGGGGGGGGGGGGGGGGGGGTTATTGGGAGATAAATTTGGGAAGAGTTTGTGGATTTTAATAGTTAATAGATTTTAAAAGTTATGTGGATTTTGAAACTATATATGCATTGACTTATAAAATTTGGCATAAATTTTCTTAGATTAGTATAAATTTTTTTGGGGGGTGGGTGGGGGGGGGGGGGATTATTGGGAGATAAATTTGGGAAGATTTTGTGGATTTTAATAGTTAATAGATTTTAAAAGTTATGTGGATTTTGAAACTATATATGCATTGACTTATAAAATTTGACATAAATTTTCTTAGATTAGTATAAATTTTTATGAATTTGTATTATCTATTTTCTATCATTCTTTTTAAAGTAATAAATATATAATTTATATTATTCTAAATTATATAACATGATTATTTGTTTTTTTTTCAAAACATATTCTTTTGTTAAAAAGAAAAATAATAATGATACGTACAAAAATATTAATATGATAAGATGAATATTATATTAACAAATTTAACCATATTATGTTTTAAGTCATTCATATGTTATTTAAGTTTTTAATAATTAATAATAAAATATAAATATAACTATATATTCAAAAATGAAAATATATAAAATGTAATGTATGAATAACATATAAATATAATTTATATATTCAAAATATAAGCATATAAAATATAAATATATATTCAAAAATGTCAAACTCAATTTTGGACATATAATTTGCATTGAAAGTTTAATAAATATTTATTAAGAATAATTATTTATTTTCTTGTTTTTTATCACATGGATTTTGAAAATCTCATGGATACATATCATATTTTGAAAGTTTAGTCTTATGAGTAAGAATGAATAGAATTCATGTCCCAATAACATTAGATTTATTTATAATTAGAAAATCAATAAAAACTAAACTTTTGAATAATAAGAGATTTGAATGAATTTTGAAAATTCTTATACTAATAAAAATGAATTCTATCAAGATTTTGAAAATCCATGAACCAATAACAATGGAATTTAAAATTTTCACAAGTTCATGAGAATTCACTTGTCAAAAATCCCTCATAAATAACCAAAGGTATTCATTAAATATTTTTAAAATCGGTTATTTTTATCCAAACATAGTCATGGATGCAATTGATTTTAATATTTTTAATTTTTAATTTTAGGTATCAAATTACAAGTACATTTAACACACATATATATATATGTTTAGATATTCATTCGTTTTTTGGTGCATGTCGGATTTGGTATCAATTTTTTGAATATTGAAATTCAACACCAGTTTTTGTATATAAACCCGGTTTAATCGGGTTCGTGGCCCTAAATTTCGAGTAGTTTCCAAATTATTTTTTGGATGCAGATATTATTAACTAATTTCTTTAATACCTCAAAATACTAATAAATACAATAAAATATACCTTGATTTTATTTAAACCTAATTATATTTTTTAAATTCTATATCTTATACCTGTGTATCATCTAAAACATGATTACATATTCCATAATCAAAATTATTTTTACGAGAACATTACACATATAATTATTTGCACAAATATAATGTTTCTTTTTTTTTTACATTTAAATGTAGATATACTATAAAAATAAACTTATAACAAATAAATTTAGTTTATTGTGGAAACAAACCCGCGATTCGAAAACTCGGATCAAAATATAATATTCTATTAGGGATATACCATGGTAAAAATATATTTAAGATTCTTTTTATATATTTGAACATAAATTACTTTTATACTATTGTTTTTTATTAATAGTTTCAGTTTGGTTATTCATGTACTATATTTTGTTTTT
>CAJHQQ010005203.1:0-19246 GCA_905132885.1 Moricandia moricandioides
TACTCAAGCAACCTGTTCATTTGCAAGCTATCCTCAAGAGCATGTAGCTTTCATCACCAATCTGGATCAAGATTATGTTCCAAAGACCTATGAGGAGGCCATGGCTCATGAAGAATGGAGAGAGTCAGTTGGAGATGAGATCAATGCCATGATCAAGAATGATACTTGGTATGAAACTGAGCTCCCCAAAGGAAAGAAGGCAGTGACAAGTCGCCTGCTCTATACCATCAAATACTTGGCTAATGGAAAGCCAGAGAGGAGGAAGACAAGGCTGGTTGCAAGAGGATACACCCAGGTCTATGGAGAAGACTATCTAGACACCTTTGCACCAGTAGCAAAGCTCCACACTATAAGGATTCTTCTCTCAGTGGCAGTGAACTTGGAATGGGATTTATGGCAGATGGATGTCAAGAATGCTTTCCTACAAGGAGAACTGGAGGATGAGGTGTACATGAGACCACCTCCTGGTATGGAGGATATGGTCAAACCAGGAAATGTTTTAAGACTGAAGAAGGCAATTTATGGATTGAAACAATCACCAAGAGCCTGGTATCACAAGCTGAGTACAATCTTAAATGGAAGAGGGTTTGTAAAATCAGAAGCTGAACATACTCTCTTCACCCTCACAAGTAAGCAAGGAATTGTGGTGATCTTGATCTATGTGGATGATATTATCATCACAGGAAGTAACAAGGAAGGTATCATCTCTACTAAAGCTTTCCTTAAGTCTAGTTTTGATATTAAAGATTTGGGTGAGCTAAAGTACTTTCTAGGGATAGAAATGTGCCGCTCTAAAGAGGGGCTTTTCCTATCTCAAAGAAAGTACACACTTGATCTTTTAAATGAGACAGGAAAACTTGGAACAAGAGTAGCTAAGACACCACTTGAAGAAGGGTACAAAGTCTTGCGTGAGGGGGAGTTTGATGACACTGTTTTTGGCGACTTCAAGCTCTATAGAAGGATGGTTGGGAAGTTGATCTACCTGACCATTACAAGACCATACATCTGCTTTGCTGTGAACCAAGGTAAGCCAATATATGCAAGCACCAAAGGTCCATCATTGGAACATGGTGGAGAGGATCATGAGATATCCTAAGGGAAACGCTCCTGGTCAAGGTGTTTGGATGGGGTGCAATCGAAAGTACAGAGATTGTGCGGATATTGTGATGCAGATTGGGCTGGTGATAGAGTGGACAGGAGGTCCACAACAGGCTATTGCACATTTATTGGAGGCAATCTTGTGACTTGGAAGAAGCAAGAAACAGAAGGTGGTGTTCTTGTTCAAGTGCTGAGGCAGAATATAGAGCAATGAGGAAGCTGACTAGTGAGCTCATCTGGATCATGAACCTGCTAAGAGACTTAGACATTGAGACAAACATCACCATCACCATGCACTGTGATAACCAGGCAGCCATCCACATAGCATCCAACTCAGTGTTTCATGAGAGGACAAAGCATATTGAAGTACATTGTCACAAAGGTTAGACAAGCAGTAGAGCAGAAGATCATACTAACCTTGCTACAACTAGAAGTGAAGACCAACTAGCAGATATCTTCACAAAGGAGCAAGCACCAAAGTCTGTGAGTCCATTCATCCAAAGATTAGGGCTCATAGAACCTATCTAGATCATGATCCCCTAAGTCATGAAGCATCATACTCTTTTCCCTTAAGTGTGTTTTTATCCCACTGTGGTTTTTCATACTTAAGGTTTTAATGAGGGATGTCTTCATGAATTCCAAGCTTGACCATTACCCCATGATCAAGCTTGAGGGGGAGTATTGACATGGATGTGAATATGAAGCAATAAAACAAGGCAAGAGGTATTGACATAAACATGGTTGACATGAAAGAAGAATGGATTCGGATGGTTGAAGGAGTACTTGGTCTAAAGAGACTTGAGACACAAGTCTGTCCGTACAGCCTTGCTTCTCAAGGAACCAATCTAACCTGGATAAACTTGGGGAGACAAGGAGAAGCAAGTTTAAACTCGCCTAAAGACCAATCTGGATGGTAGGAAGACCGTTGGCAAGTCTGGACAAGAAGGGGGATGTCGGCCAGATTAAAATAGAATAAAGATCACATGTTCACTTAAGGAGAGAAGCCAGTCCAAACCTGTCACTTTCTCTGCCCAGACATTGTGAAGACCACCATTGTTTATTCTTATTCCTCTTGTCCTGATTTGTCTTTAAATAAACATTGTATGTATCCCAGATTAAGCAAGGAAAATCATTTCCTCCTTTACTCCTTTCTCTCTCTCGGATGCCCTAGTTCTCTCTCTCTCTCTCTCTCGCCTGTTCTTCATTCTATTCTCCAGTGTTCTTCACTTTCTTTCATTTTATGCCAACTTGAAGAAGTGCACCTTTTGAACAGATAACTTGGTTTTCCTAGGCTTTGTTGTGAGTGCAGATGGAGTTAAGGTTGATGAGGAGAAGATCAAGGCAATCAAAGATTGGCCGAGTCCAACCACAGTAGGAGAAGTGAGGAGTTTCCATGGGCTTGCTGGCTTCTATAGGAGATTTGTGAAGGATTTTAGCACCATTGCAGCTCCCTTAACTGAAGTGATGAAGAAGGATGTTGGATTCAAGTGGGGAGAGGCACAAGAGAAGGCTTTCCAGAGCCTAAAAGAGAAGCTTACTCAATCACCTCTTCTTATGCTTCCTGACATTACTAAAACTTTTGAAATAGAATGTGATGCCTCAGGAATTGGAATTGGTGCTGTGTTGATGCAGGATAGGAAACCCATTTCATACTTCAGTGAGAAGCTTGGAGGAGCCACTCTCAACTATGCAACCTATGACAAAGAGCTCTATGCCTTGGTGAGGGCATTACAAACGTGGCAACTGAAATCTTGAGAGAAACTTGAGTATAAACAGAAGAAAGAGTGAAGGATCGAGAGAATAGAGAGACTTAGACAAGAAAATGAAGAGAGATCCGAGTAGACTTAAGAGAAACCATGAGAGAGTGTAGAGAGATAAACAAGAGAGAGTGATGTTGATGGCTTCACCAACAAGCATTCCTTTCTGTTCAAGGGCAAGAAGACTACTCTGGTTCCCTTGACACCCAAGGAAGTGCAACAAGATCAAGTTCAACTCCAAAGAAGAAGGAGATTGATCTAAAACCGGCTGGAACTAAGCAGCCAAACTTCTATGCAAACATGGGTGATATCAAAAGAACTCTCAACTCTAAACAATCATCCATATTACTTGTGTTTAAAGAGACTCTCTTGAACTTAACTGATCCTACACCGGTGTATCCGAGTGAGATGGTTTCTCTTTTGCAGGAGTTCCAAGATGTGTTTCCAGAGGACAATCCCATTGGTTTACCACCATTGAGAGGGATTGAGCACCAGATAGACTTTGTGCCAGGATCAACACTTCCAAACCGTCCAGCATATAGAAGCAATCCGGTTGAGACCAAAGAGTTGCAAAGACAAGTGGAAGAACTCATGGAGAAGGGCTATATCCGGGAGAGTTTGAGCCCATGTGCTGTGCCAGTGCTCCTAGTGCCCAAGAAGGATGGTACATGGCGTATGTGTGTTGATTGTAGATCAATCAACAACATCACAGTGAAGTATCGCCACCCTATCCCTAGACTAGATGATATGCTTGATGAATTGCATGGTTCTTGCATCTTTTCTAAGATTGATTTAAAAAGTGGTTATCATCAGATTAGGATGAAAGAAGGAGATGAATGGAAAACTGCATTTAAAACTAAGCATGGATTGTATGAGTGGTTAGTTATGCCTGTGAGAATAGACAAAACAGAGTGTGAGGATGAAGTTAGAAACAGAGTCCATGGGCGCATTTAGGGTGAAAGAGAATGAGGAGAGTATGAGAGAATCAAAGAAACAGTTTCTGGAGAATTAAGAGATTAAGAGAAGATTTTGAGTATAAAATGCAGTGAGTTCTTGTGTAACCAGGAGATAGATTAAAGGATTGAAGAAACCAGAGAATAGTGAAGCTAGAGAACTCCTCTGCTTGATTCATTCAGTTACATGAACTGCCTTTAAATAGGGCAGTGTGCATACATTAAACTAATCTAAATCTAGGAAGACATAAACAAATACTTTTGTGGGGTTTCTGATGAAGACAAGAAGGATACAGCCAAGGAGAATCTCGACCAGAGGGAGAGAGAGTGACAGGAGAGAGAGATGGGCACGGTTTGGTTTGAGTGAAAGTGACAGCCGGCTCATCCTCTTATGCACATGTGACTTTTATTCTAATTAATTCCCAACTTGCCTAAGCTGTTTCCAACGGTCTGATCTCTATTTTAAACTTCAAATCTGCCTCAGAATACTCAGCTGGACGAGTTCCCCACTTGCCTTGACTTCCAAGACACTCTAGGTTAGGATTTGATACTTGCGCACCAAGACTGTACGGACAGATTCAAACTTGCTCTGGATGCTTCATCTTTGATGCTTGGTCTCTTCACCAGCATTATTTATCTTCATTCTAACACTCCCCCTCAAGCTTGACCATAGGAGATCCTTGGACAAGCTTGGAACCTTGAAGAAACTCCCTCATTAAAAACCTTAGCCAGAAAACCCATTTGGGACAAAACCAGCTAAGGAAAAGAGTAAAGTTCTTCAAAGCCTAGGGATTGGCCAGTGAGCCTAAGGAACTTCAGACAACTCTTGGTGGAGTCCTTAGGCTCTGGATCGTGGCCTAACTTGTGGTACAAGCGTGGACTCCATCACTTGCACACACCAACACCTTGGACTCTTCTTAGACCCCGGTTTGTGTCTCCCCCTCTCTTCTGACTACTCGCCATCTTGATAGGTAAGGATGGCCCGGTTCTTTGCTTCATTGAGTCTCAAGTAAGGTACCTGATACAATATCCCACAGGTGCATCAGTTCTCAAGGTAATGCACTAATCACAACAATCTTCAATAACAATTTAATCATAAGAACAGCAATGAATGTTTTGAGATGAGTTTAAGGTGCTTCCCTTTCATCATTATGGTAGGGAGTGAACTCCACTTGAGTCCCCACTTGGGTAAGACATCTCTCAGATCATAGGAAGCTCATTCACACTCCCCCTCAAGCTTGGAACCGAGAATAGGTGAAGGTCCAAGCTTGCAAGGTTGCAATGAGTTCATGATAGCTTCTTTGATCCGGCTGGTGAGGAATGATGCAAGAGTGAACTCCACTTCTTGCCAATGGATTGTGGCGGCTGGATCTTCAGGATTGCTTCTTCATTACCCCTCCTCAAGCTTGATCCAGAGAGTATAGGGATGGACCAAGCTTGGAAGTGAGCAAGACTGAGCTAGGACCAGGAGCGCATCACCCCAACAGCTGCGCTTAAGTCAACCAGTTCCTCCTCCCTTGATCTCCTCTCCACTGCCTAGAACAACTCTTCCTTGTGTGTCTCTTGGAACCAGGAGCTCAACAACCAAATGGCCTGCGCTTAAATCAACCGGTTCTCTACACACAAGTGATGAGAAGATCCAGCCTGATGGATGGTTGGTCAACTTCTGGTCTGCCTCTCCATCAATCCTCCTTGAGGTATCTTCAAAGGACAGCCGTGTTCTGGCTCAACCAAGACTTATTACCATCTGACCTTCTCCAACAATCTCTCCATGGTCAGGAATATACATCATGTGTAGGCTCTGAATCAAACAGGAATATACATCATGTGTAGGCTCTGAACAGCATGGGCAAAGCCTTCTTCTTTGTCTTGGTTTGATGATGGACAGAGGACAACACTTGTGTACCTGAAACACCACTCAAACTCCAGCAAGAATTAGACCACACATTAGGATCAGAGCTTGATAACTCACCAAGTCTGATCCATAATTATTAACAAGATGCAATGGACTGAATCTAAACAACTCATTCAGTTCAAATCTGATGCGTCCCTAGGATGCTCTTTGGTTGATGGGAATGGATAGATCCTTGCAAGAACGAATCAGAGACTCAAGTCCTTCAAGGCGTGTGGATTGAATGGTGACACAAGAGGGATGGATGATCTCTTGATACTCCTAGATGAATAACTTGGATATGACACACCAAATTAGACACCCTTAGGTCCGGTGAGGAATGAAGACAAAGAGTGGACTCCACTTCTTGCGCAATGGCTTGTGGGCGGCTGGATCTCAGGATGCTTCTTCATTAACCCCTCCTCAAGCTTGATCCCAGAGTAGTATAGGGAATGGCCCAAAAAAGAAGAGAGACAAGACTAGAGCTAGGACCAGGAGCGCATGACACCCAACAGCTGCGCTTAAGTCACCAGTCCCCTCCCTTGATCTCCTCTCACCTAGGCTAGAAAACTTTACCCTTGGTGTGTCTCTTGAACCAGGAGCTCAACAACCAAATGGCTGCGCTTAAATCAACCGGTTCTCTACACACAAGTGATGAGAAGATCCAGCCTGGTGGATGGTTGGTCAACTTCTGGTCTGCCTCTCCATCAATCCTCCTTGAGGTATCTTCAAAGGACAGCCGTGTTCTGGCTCAACCAAGACTTATTACCATCTGACCTTCTCCAACAATCTCTCCATGGTCAGGAATATACATCATGTGTAGGCTCTGAATCAAACAGGAATATACATCATGTGTAGGCTCTGAACAGCATGGGCAAAGCCTTCTTCTTTTGTCTTGGTTTGATGATGGACAGAGGACAACACTTGTGTACCTGAAACACCACTCAAACTCCAGCAAGAATTAGACCACACATTAGGATCAGAGCTTGATAACTCACCAAGTCTGATCCATAATTATTAACAAGATGCAATTGACTGAATCTAAACAACTCATTCAGTTCAAATCCAAGCAACCAACTCTCTAAATGCACATGTATGATAACTCATCAATAACAAGGCATTTAGGCAAATTTTAATGACCATTTAAGCAACACTATGATTAAATGTCAAAAACAGAGACTAGATAACTCATCTAATCACCTTAACCAGTTTAAGAATGCATCACAGGACCAGGAACAACCTATGGATGCAAAACAAGACATAGAGCCAACATATAGATGCATTACATGACCAGGAAACTCTCCTAGACCTCTAGCAATGCCACAAGACTCAAACCAGGTTCTAGACAACTCGCCTAGACAATTCTGACAAACAATTTATCTAAAGCAATAACTAGTCATGACCATGCTAGCAAGCTTAGAAACAATTAAAACAGAACCACACACACAGTTTTTAAGTATCATGGGACAGAAACTAGGTTCAACAACTCTAGCAACTTTGAACTGTCCCTAAGATACTAAACACACCTCTCAACACAACAAGACATAACTACACAAGCTCTTATTAAGGGTTAGGAGGTTAACTTACAACCAAGGAACCTGAGCTGGTTCCTTGAACCTCCATGGCTGTGAATCACTTGAATTTGGAGTGTTTGAGGTGTGAATTGACTGTCCAACACCTCATCTTCTTGATTATCTCCTTCTGGTCAAGGAGACACTTCAAACCCCTCTTGTTGGTCAGAAACAAAGCTTCAGCATGGCTGGCCAGAGAATGATTAGAACAGCCTAGCTTTGATGCTCCTATAGTGACCTTTCTCCAAGAATGGTTTCTTCCATGGATTATCTTCAGCATTTTGGACCAGATGAGATTGTTTGGTTTCTTCTTTGGACTCCTTAAAGTTTCTGAAGTCACCATTCCATTAGGGCTCTCCATCTTAGAGAGTTTGGACCAGTGGACAATAGAATGTACCAACTGGTTTACAAGAAACAGAACTTGAATCTGGACTTTGATGAAGCTTGCTGGACTGAGCTGAAGCTTTCTTGAGTTCCAGAGATTAAAGACCTCCTTTATCTTGAGTTCTGGTGAGATTTTTCCCTCCTGGAAAACCTTTGGACCAGAGGATACAAGGATGAAACAAAACAGAGTTTGAAAGAGATGATTGAACAGAAACAGATTTGCGGAAGCTTTATAGGTTTTCAGGAGCTTGAGAGCTCTGATACCATGTGAGAATAGATAAAACAGAGTGTGAGAGTGGTGTAGAGACAGAGTATGGTCGAAATTAAGAGAAAGAGAATGAAGAGATTAAGTGAGAATCAAAGAGAATGCAGTGAAGAGTATGAAATTATGAGAGTGTTCTTGAGTATCAAAGAGGGTGAGTTCGTGTGTAACCAGAGAGATTAGAGAGAATGAGAGACTAAGAGAGTATAGAACCAGAGAATAGTGAAGAAAGAGAACTCCTCTTTGCTTGATTCATTCAGTTACATGAACTGCCTTTAAATAGGCAGTGTGCATACATTAAACTAATCTAAATCTAGGAAGACATAAACAAATACTTTTGTGGGGTTTCTGATGAAGACAAGAAGGATACAGCCAAGGAGAATCTCGACCAGAGGGAGAGAGAGTGACAGGAGAGAGAGATGGGCACGGTTTGGTTGAGTGAAAGTGACAGCCGGCTCATCCTCTTATGCACATGTGACTTTTATTCTAATTAATTCCCAACTTGCCTAAGCTGTTTCCAACGGTCTGATCTCTATTTTAAAACTTCAAATCTGCCTCAGAATACTCAGCTGGACGAGTTCCCACTTGCCTTGACTTCCAAGACACTCTAGGTTAGGATTTGATACTTGCGCACCAAGACTGTACGGACAGATTCAAACTTGCTCTGGATGCTTCATCTTTGATGCTTGGTCTCTTCACCAGCATTATTTATCTTCATTCTAACACTCCCCCTCAAGCTTGACCATAGGAGATCCTTGGACAAGCTTGGAACCTTGAAGAAACTCCCTCATTAAAAACCTTAGCCAGAAAACCCATTTGGGACAAAACCAAGCTAAGGAAAAGAGTAAAGTTCTTCAAAGCCTAGGGATTGGCCAGTGAGCCTAAGGACCTTCAGACAACTCTTGGTGGAGTCCTTAGGCTCTGGATCGTGGCCTAACTTGTGGTACAAGCGTGGACTCCATCACTTGCACACACCAACACCTTGGACTCTTCTTAGACCCCGGTTTGTGTCTCCCCCTCTCTTCTGACTACTCGCCATCTTGATAGGTAAGGATGGCCCGGTTCTTTGCTTCATTGAGTCTCAAGTAAGGTACCTGATACAATATCCCACAGGTGCATCAGTTCTCAAGGTAATGCACTAATCACAACAATCTCAATAACAATTTAATCATAAGAACAGCAATGAATGTTTTGAGATGAGTTTAAGGTGCTTCCCTTTCATCATTATGGTAGGGAGTGAACTCCACTTGAGTCCCCACTTGGTAAGACATCTCTCAGATCATAGGAAGCTCATTCACACTCCCCCTCAAGCTTGGAACCGAGAATAGGTGAAGGTCCAAGCTTGCAAGGTTGCAATGAGTTCATGATAGCTTCTTTGATCCGGCTGGTGAGGAATGATGCAAGAGTGAACTCCACTTCTTGCCAATGGCTTGTGGCGGCTGGATCTTCAGGATTGCTTCTTCATTATTCCTAATGTCCTATTAACTACCTCAGTTTGCCCATCAGTTTGTGGATGACATGTAGTAGAGAACAAGAGCTTAGTGCCTAACTTAGACCAAAGTGTCTTCCAAAAGTAGCTAAGAAACTTAGTGTCCCTATCAGAAACTATGGTTCTAGGCATGCCATGCAAACGTACAACCTCCTTAAAGAACAAGTTTAGCTATATGCAATGCATCATCAGTCTTATGACATGCTATGAAATGTGCCATCTGTTAATATGAGAAGCCAATGTCCATTCTTCATAAACTTATGCAAGGGAAGTACCTAAAACTATACTTATTCTTGTTTGAATAGGTTTGCCCCTTGAGAATTGATGCAGGTGTATGTGCATTGTTTGAATCAGGTACTTGGACCTCATGGTACGGCCGTGGAATGGCTGTCTCTCCCTGGATCACTTGAAGGGGGCGTGGGTGGATGATAGATGATGGTGATGGACTTTACCTTAGAGCTATGGACTGCTCAAAGGTTGTTTTGCTGCTCCTGAGACACAGGATAACCCTGCTTAGTGTCTAGGATGGATCACAGAAGGTCACTCTTCTTAATGTGATATAGAATTGTTCACCTACGTGAACAAAGAGACAAGAGTCTCCAAGGATCGATCTGGTTTGCACCAAAGAAAATAAATTTATTGAATGAAAGTTTTTTTTTGATACAAAACGTGGTGCTGCTGTTAAAAGCATAAAACTAAAAACCCTAAACCAAAACCAAGTCGGTTTGGTGAAAATCAAGTCCTAATCCTATTGCTAATTGGTTTATGATAACCAAACTTAATCCTAATTGGTTTACACTTAATTAAATCATAAATAAACTGAAAATAAACCATCTTAGGCGTGCCTAATCTTCTTGGGCCAGTCATAATCCAAGCTGGCTTGTCTTTCCACTTTTTGGGCCGATAAAGGCCATTTTCGAACAACTCTTGCTTGGGCTCGATCCATCTTGTTCCTGGTCCGACCAAGTGCCTCATTAAGCTCATTTTGATGATGAAGATGCTCCTGATAATCCCATTGCACCTCTGGTTCTTCATCTTCCATTTCCAACTCATTTCTCGGCCTTGTCGGTTTAACCAGTCCATTTCTCGATCGTACCAGATCACCCATTTCATTTTCTCTCCAACCAGCTTTCTTTCACCCATTTCCTGGTCAATAAGGTTGCATAACAGACGTCCATGTTGGTACATAGTCACTCCTATCTTTATAAAGACCTCATAGAGGTCCATAGCCTTCTCTCGGTCCAATACCTCATGAATAATGCCAATAAGCTCTCCAATAAGCCCATTAGGTCGTCCGGTGACCCATTGCCTTTCTGGTACATGGACTGACTTCCAAAACTTGAGTTTTAAGCTGATCCAGGTCGCACCATTCCCTCCTCCTTTAAAAGGATTTGTCCTCAAATCCAGCTCTTCAAGGATGAATGGACAGTCCAATCTCAGCTTCTTTGTTTCTCTTTGGAACATGGTGTTGTTTAATCCTTTTTGCACGTTTATATTCCCTCCAGGTTCGAAAACAAGGTTTTGCAGGCCCTTGTTAAACCTCATATGCTCCACTAGGATAGTCTGAATCCATACAGAAGGTTTGGTTAGTAGATCACAAGAAAAATATTCAATGACTTCACCTTCTTCAACCATAGTTGTAAATGCAGATTCATGAGCTTTAGGTGATTCATTAAGCACTCCTTCTTCAGCTTGGTTTTGACCAGGCACGTGATCACATACAACTAATGATCTCTCCTCTTGTTTCAGATGGGTTTCCAAGTTGTCTGCTTGACAAAGAGTGGTTGGTTCTGATTCAAACTCTTGTTCTCTCTCACCCTGTTTTGCTGCAGTTTCTTCTTTCTTCTCTGTTGGTTCCTTCTTGTAACAACTTAGCTCATCATCTCTGGATTCTGGACGTGGGACTGACCTCTGTTTTGGGTCTTTCATCACAGCATTGAGTGATTGATCTATCATGTTCCTGAGGTGTTCCTTGAACTGTGGGCTTTGCAATTCATCAAGATATGCTTCATGTAGCTGCAACTTTCTTTGTTCCTCACGACTATAGTAGGACTTTGGCTCATCTCTGGATGTCCTAACACGTCCTTTATCTTCCCTAGCTTGGCCTTGCATCCTTTCCAAATCAGTTTGCCCATACCTCTTGGCAACAAACCTTTTCTTCATGACAGCCTTCATCTCATACCAAGAAGAAATCTGTTGCTCTCCATATTGTCTCCTAGTATTAGCTGTCTGATACCACCAATCAAGTGCATATCCATATAAACCAGTAGATGCCAATTGAGCCTGCTTCTCTGCTGTGTACCCCTGACACTTGATAATTAAATCCATCTCCTTTTCCCAATCTAGGTATGTATCTGGATCAAAGTCTCCATAGAAAGGTGGAATCTGGATCTGTTTTTTTCTTCTTTGCAACTCCCTTGTTGCTTTGCGCTCAGCATTCTCTTCATGGTTTCTTTTTCTTTCAAAAGAATACATATGAGACTGCTGGATATGATAGATCACGTGATTTAGGTTAAGAACAAAATCCCCAAACCTTCAAGTGGCTCTGATACCACTTGGTACGGCCGTGGAATGGCTGTCTCTCCCTGGATCACTTGAAGGGGGCGTGGGTGGATGATAGATGATGGTGATGGACTTTACCTTAGAGCTATGGACTGCTCAAAGGTTGTTTTGCTGCTCCTGAGACACAGGATAACCCTGCTTAGTGTCTAGGATGGATCACAGAAGGTCACTCTTCTTAATGTGATATAGAATTGTTCACCTACGTGAACAAAGAGACAAGAGTCTCCAAGGATCGATCTGGTTTGCACCAAAGAAAATAAATTTATTGAATGAAAGTTTTTTTTTGATACAAAACGTGGTGCTGCTGTTAAAAGCATAAAACTAAAAACCCTAAACCAAAACCAAGTCGGTTTGGTGAAAATCAAGTCCTAATCCTATTGCTAATTGGTTTATGATAACCAAACTTAATCCTAATTGGTTTACACTTAATTAAATCATAAATAAACTGAAAATAAACCATCTTAGGCGTGCCTAATCTTCTTGGGCCAGTCATAATCCAAGCTGGCTTGTCTTTCCACTTTTTGGGCCGATAAAGGCCATTTTCGAACAACTCTTGCTTGGGCTCGATCCATCTTGTTCCTGGTCCGACCAAGTGCCTCATTAAGCTCATTTTGATGATGAAGATGCTCCTGATAATCCCATTGCACCTCTGGTTCTTCATCTTCCATTTCCAACTCATTTCTCGGCCTTGTCGGTTTAACCAGTCCATTTCTCGATCGTACCAGATCACCCATTTCATTTTCTCTCCAACCAGCTTTCTTTCACCCATTTCCTGGTCAATAAGGTTGCATAACAGACGTCCATGTTGGTACATAGTCACTCCTATCTTTATAAAGACCTCATAGAGGTCCATAGCCTTCTCTCGGTCCAATACCTCATGAATAATGCCAATAAGCTCTCCAATAAGCCCATTAGGTCGTCCGGTGACCCATTGCCTTTCTGGTACATGGACTGACTTCCAAAACTTGAGTTTTAAGCTGATCCAGGTCGCACCACCTCATGAGAAGAGTCTGGTCGTGGAACAAACCCTTTTATGATGGCAGGATGTCAGAAGAAAGGGGGAGACTAAGAACCAGCCACATCGAGAGTTCCAAGCAGTTTTGAGTGTGCAGCAAGGAAGGCATTGGTGTCTGCTTGTCATTTAAGTAAGGCCATGATCCAGGGTTTATGAGTCCCTAAACTAGATCATAAGACTCATAAACCCACTGGCCAATCCCTAGGCTGAGGGTAGTTGCACTCTTTTTCCCTAAGTGATGGTTTTATCCCATGAGGTTTTTCTACACTTAGGTTTTTAATGAGGCAAGTACTCTCAGTTCCAAGCTTGCCCAAGGATCTCCTATGGTCAAGCTTGAGGGGGAGTGTTGAAATAAAGAAGAGAACAACCAGAGGATAGGAGTTAGTTCATGATCAATGGAGAGTTCATCAAGAGAAGCCAATTTGGTTCTGTCCGTACAGACTTGCTCCACAAGCTACCATCTTGACCTATCTTACCTTACAAGGCAAGAAAGGAGTTTGGGGGACTGAATATGGACGTTAGGAACCTCTGAGAAGCCAAGGAAACTTGTTTGAATTTAAATAAGAGAGGCTGGTTTAAAGTAGACAAGAAGAAGTCACATGGGTTGCTTTGGAGAAGCTGTACCTGTCACTTTCACTCAAGCAGGCTGTGCCAACCTCTCTCCTGTCCCTCTCTCCTCAACTGGTCGTGCCTCCCCTTGTCCATATCCTCTTGGCCTCTTCCATTTCTCCATTATATTAGTTGTTTAGTCATTCTCTGATTTAGTAATTGTTTATTGTAAGTGATAGTCTATTTAAAGACCTTCACCTTCTCTGGTAACATCTACCAGAATTACTCGTGGTTCTCTCTCTCTTGCTTATGTCTAAACAATATTCACAATGTAAGGAGATAAGCATTATGGTTTAGAGGCTGCCTTAACTCTATCTCTCTTAAGGCAGCCTAATACTTGTAAAACTCAGTCTAAACTCTTCTTTATCTCCTCTTAAGCTCTAGATTACTGATTCTAAATCCTCTTCATCTTAGGTACACAAACTCAAAGTGTTGTGTTACTTCAGAAGGATAGATTCAAACTAGAGATTCTTTGCCACACATAACCAGTTTGCTGTCTAGGATCTTGGTTATAGTGTAGGCTATTTAAGAGGATTCAACCACCAGTTGGTTGTGTCTTCCTTTGAATGGTGAGTTCCTGTTGTATGGTTGAAGAGGATTCAGTTACAAGTTAACTGAATACTTTCTAGACATGAAACAAACACTCATGAATTCCAACATGGTATCAGAGCTTTGTTGCTCTTCTTTGGGAACAAACTCACCTCTTTTCTCTCTGTTTTTGAATAAATACTTTCTCTCTCACTCTGATATAGTGTTAGCTTGGTCAGTACTTGTTAGTATCTTGAATCAAGGTTGAGGAAGAGAAAGAATTCGAAAATGCTTCCCCATTATGCTTTATCCATTGGATAATAGCTTTCTCTTAATGAAGCATCTCTTTGACCAGTGGACAAACTGTTTTGATCCATTGGTTTAATTGTTGTCTAAGCCACAGGAAACACTTGTTCATGTGTTATTCTGATGGTTCTCTTGTTTCAAGCTCTGGAAAACATCAGTTCATGAGTTATTCCAGTGGCACATGTCTAAGATCAGTGGATAAAATAATTGTCCAAAGGTCCATTGTGTTTCAGCTACTATAGCTCAAACTCTTGATGAGTATTGGATGCTCCTGGCTGTTAATGCTTCCGCAAAACTCAAGAAAACAGAGCAAAACTCTGTCCATTAGAACTCTTGAGCACATTTCTATTTCTATTCTCTATTCTCTCATTCTGTGATTCACAGGATACTTATTCTCCATCATTCTCTCATTCTCTGGCTACTAATACTCTGGTTACATCATTCTCTACTCTCTACTTATACTCTGGTTACTCAAATCTCTATTCTCACAATCTTGTTTAGAATCTACCTAAGGTTGTTAAACTGTCTTGAAGTTAAGCTATCTTGAAAGAATAGTCTTGCTTCTGTCTTTTGGGAAAATAATTGTCTTGTTGCCTGAATGCTTAGTCTTGATGATTAGGATTCAGAGAAGTGTTGCTAGGATAGAATCATGAAGATATCTGTCCACTGCTTGTTGTACTTGTTTGAAATGTGTTTTTAAGGATCAGACTTGGTGAAAACCCATTCTCTGATCTCTTGTTGTCTACTGATGCTTGTCTTAGTGTTGGTTTGACAGGTTTCCCATGTTGATCAGAGCCTGCACAATATGCATATTCCTGACCATGGAGATTTGCCCATGTTGTTCAGAGCCTACACAAGATGTATATTCCTGAACCATGGAGAGATTGCTCAGAAGTGACTTACCTGATGCCAAGAGGGTGGAAAGGAAGTACACTCAAGAGAAAAGGCCACATTTCAAGCCAAGAGGCTGTGGTCTCAAGGCATTGGTGATCATCATTGGCTCTCATCTTCCAAGCTTGAACACATACTCTCATTCTCAGGTCAAGCTTGAGGAGGGGTGTTAATATGAGAAGCCAATGTCCATTCTTCATAAACTTATGCAAGGGAAGTACCTAAAACTATACTTATTCTTGTTTGAATAGGTTTGCCCCTTGAGAATTGATGCAGGTGTATGTGCATTGTTTGAATCAGGTACTTGGACCTCATGAGAAGAGTCTGGTCGTGGAACAAACCCTTTTATGATGGCAGGATGTCAGAAGAAAGGGGGAGACTAAGAACCAGCCACATCGAGAGTTCCAAGCAGTTTTGAGTGTGCAGCAAGGAAGGCATTGGTGCCTGCTTGTCATTTAAGTAAGGCCATGATCCAGGGTTTATGAGTCCCTAAACTAGATCATAAGACTCATAAACCCACTGGCCAATCCCTAGGCTGAGGGTAGTTGCACTCTTTTTCCCTAAGTGATGGTTTTATCCCATGAGGTTTTTCTACACTTAGGTTTTTAATGAGGCAAGTACTCTCAGTTCCAAGCTTGCCCAAGGATCTCCTATGGTCAAGCTTGAGGGGGAGTGTTAAAATTAAATAGAGAATAGCCAGAGGAAAGGATTTAGTCCATGATCAAAGACAAGTGCATCAAGAGAAATTGATTTGGGCTATCTGTGCAGTCTTGCTCAACAAGCTACCGTCTTGACCTAACCTGACTTGCAAGGCAAGGAATGAGTTAGGGAGGACCTTTTGGACGTGATAAGCTCCAGAAAACTAAGGATACTCAGTTTGAATTCAAAAGGAAGGATCTGGTTTGATTTAAGCAAGAAGAAGTCACATGGGTGCATAAGGAGCTGTGTAGACCTGTCACTATCACCAAGGAAGGTTGTGCCTCTCCTCATGTCCCTTTCTACTCTTCCTGGACGAGCCAGACCTTGGATTTATCCCCTTTGGCCTCTTCTCAGTCTATACAGAATTATTTGTTTATGTTTCCATTGTTTAGTAATTGTTTAATCATGTGTATTGCCTATTTAAAGGCTTCCCCATCACTTGTAACACTTACTAGAATCAATAGACAAGTTTCTCTCACTCTAAACTCGTGGTTCTCTCTCTCTTGCTTATGTCTAAACAATATTCACAATGTAAGGAGATAAGCATTATGGTTTAGAGGCTGCCTTAACTCTATCTCTCTTAAGGCAGCCTAATACTTGTAAAACTCAGTCTAAACTCTTCTTTATCTCCTCTTAAGCTCTAGATTACTGATTCTAAATCCTCTTCATCTTAGGTACACAAACTCAAAGTGTTGTGTTACTTCAGAAGGATAGATTCAAACTAGAGATTCTTTGCCACACATAACCAGTTTGCTGTCTAGGATCTTGGTTATAGTGTAGGCTATTTAAGAGGATTCAACCACCAGTTGGTTGTGTCTTCCTTTGAATGGTGAGTTCCTGTTGTATGGTTGAAGAGGATTCAGTTACAAGTTAACTGAATACTTTCTAGACATGAAACAAACACTCATGAATTCCAACACCATCTTAGAGAACCTATCAACTACAACAAAGATAGAATCCTTTCCAGTCCTAGTTCTAGGCAAACCAACAATGAAATCCATAGAAATGTCATTCCAGGGATGGTGTGGAATAGGTAAAGGAGTATACAAACCCTGGTTTTGAACTTGGGACTTGGCATGCTTGCAAGTAGCACACCTTCCACATATCCTCTCCACATCTCTCTTCATGTGCGGCCAATAGAAGTGATCCTGTAAAACTTTTAAGGTCTTGGCAATCCCAAAGTGTCCCATTAGACTGCCCCCATGGGATTCCCTAACAAAAAGGTCTCTCAAAGAGCAATTAGGCACACACAATCTATTGTCAAAGAATAAGTAACCTTCCTTTCTAAAGTAATGCCCTGAGGCATGTTGGAAAATCAGAGAGCAATGCTGTGTGAGAGAGTGATGAACAACACGCCTCTTAAAGGCAAAGATAGACTTGTTTTGGTTATGAGAAAGATCTGATGATATGTGTATGAACTCAGATCAGAAACAAGTGTATAAGAGAGATTAGAGTGTATAATAGTGATTAAGTGTTTTAGTGTTTAAGAAAGGGAGAGATTAAGGGATTCTGATCTAACAACACACACTGATTTATTATGAAGAGAAGGGGAAATCCCCCATTCAGCTTAAGCTAATACAAATTGCCTACAAAGGCTTTATATAGTCACTTACTAAACACACAGCATAACCTAAATCCTATGGACAGAAATGCTTAATGAAATGGATGGTTTAGATTAGAGTAGACTGGTCTTGATGTTGCTGGAGCTTGCTGGCAAGGAGGGGCGCTCATTTTGAATGGATGGCTGAGATCTCCTCATTTTGAATTCAACAGCCAAGATAAAGCACCAGCTGTAAAGGTAAAGCTTCTTCCTTTCCAGCTCGTTGCTTTTGACTCTCACAGCATCTCTTATCCTCTTTGGAATATTCCCTTGCTGTCACAAACCTCCAACGGTCACATAATTTAAATACTCAGCACCCTAAGTTTGCACGGCTTCATTTCAGGTTGATCCGGGAAAGCATTCGCCCTATTTTTGCACGGTCGATGGTACGGACCTCCTGTCCGTACCACTCGCCCTATTTTTGCACAAACTCCCCAACCATCTTTAAAGGTCGAATGAGAACTTCTTTGGGTCGCCCTATTTTTGCACGGTCCGTACAAGTCCGTACGGTTCGCCCTATTTTTGCACGGTCGACCATCTCCTCCCAAATGTCTCTAAATGGTGTCTAAGTCCCTCCTGGACTTGACCCTAGCTTTGCACATCTTTAAACACTCCTAAAGCCTTCTTTAGACAATCTCCGGAGGTCTTGCCCTAACTTTGCACGGGACCGAAACTCCACCCAAACTCATCCTTTGGCTCCATTTCATCTCTTCAAGTTAACACTCCCCCTCAAGCTTGACTCTAGTGATCCTAAGTCAAGCTTGGAACCTTGAAGAATCCCCTCATTAAAAACCTCACCAAAGAAAACCCTTTTTGGGATAAAACCTTGATGAGGGAAAAAGAGTAGGTTCCTCAAGGCCTAGGGATTGGCCAGTGGTTCTTTGTACCTTACCATCAATGTAAGGGATCCAAAGAACCACTTGGATCATGGCCTCTCATGTGATGCAAGGTTCGTTCATCACTCTCCTTGCTCACCACCAACACTTCTTGTATCTCATATTTGGACAGACCTTGTTGCTCCCCCTTTCTCACAACCTCCTTGTTGTGATCAAGTGCTCGCTTCTTCTGATCTTCCTTGATAGATACATACTGAGTCTTGACTTCTTCTGCTTCAAGAGAGCACACCAAGCTACTGAACCTCATGATGATGCTTCAGCCATTGTACCAATCACCTCACTCTAGAAGCCGCCTTGTTCCAATGCTTCATAATTCCTCACTTAGCTTCATAACTGATCTGCTCCTCTTCTTGCATAACCGTCAATGACTCTCCTTGATCAGATCATGTCTCAACACTCCCCCTCAAGCTTGACCATGTGGAACAAGTCAAGCTTGGAAGGATTGCACACATGATCTGCATCACACTCCATTGCAACACCTTGAACTTGCCATCAAGATTGGATTGCTTATGGAAGCTTCATCTCACCAGCCACCTCACACTAGAAGCCGCACTGCTGAGTCTTCATCTTCCCATAGCCAAGAACCCTCTGAAAGCTCTCTTGTCTAGACACGCCACTGCCTAAACCCAAATGGCTCCTTCTTCAGCTGCTTGCAATGGCTCCTCTTGAACCGCTTGATAGCTCACTTAACTCCCCTCCTCAAGCTTGGATTAGATTTGGGGTTGATGTGATCTT
>CAJHQQ010005204.1:0-19238 GCA_905132885.1 Moricandia moricandioides
TACCAAGCTTTTCTTTGCTTGCGTCTGATATTTTTTTCTGTCAGAAAATATAATAATGATGTTCAGAAGAAGCAAATCTTTTGCCGTCCAACAACTCATAACATATATAATATTATTGAGTTTATTTTTTTTCCTTGCTCTCATAATTACCAAAAAAAATGAAAATATATTTGTGGCACAACCAAACAAATGTTGAAACTGCGAAACATATGAATAGTTGAATACTGAGAATAGATAGATAAATAACTTTGAAATATATAACCAATAAAAAAGCTAAACAAGCTATTTGATTAAAATCCGTTGATAATTAGGAATATTATGCTCCGGAATATTCTTCTTCACAATATAATTAATAATCTCATAGAAAATGAAACACTCTAAGGATACAAGAGGGGTTTTCGAACGAATCGTTAGAGGTAGAATTATCATTCTCTCCAGTCGCAGCACCGTAACTGGTGCGACCCGGCCACTGATGATGACAATCTGCTCCGACCCGTTTTTATTCGGATTAGGTCTCACCCGACCCCGGAGACTGACCTTTCTCATCATTACTCCACCATTGTCCGTACTTACATAATGATTACGACTTGGACCCACCATGACGGGCCTGTTGATGGCCGGCGACCTGGACCTCCTCCTCTCGGACCTTTCAGTCGGGTCTCTCTGACCCGTACCCGATGGCACCAGCCTCCCCGAGCCAGCTCCTTCTATGTTTCTCTTACGTGGAGACATATCGGTTCTACGGGTCGGATAATTTATTAACCATGACCCGGTGCCGATATTTCGCGGAGACCTCTGTCTCACTCCCTTCAGTTTACTCTGTTTCACTTCTTCCTCGTCGTACCCACTCACGATAGATAGCAGGCTCTCGCTCAAACTGCAAACTTCTGAAACCCTCCGATCCTTTTCCCGGTTCAGCCGAACCGTTCTCGGTTAAAACCGGGTCTAGAGCAGCTTTGACAGCTCCGGGTTTCTTCTCCTCCTCCTCCTCCTCTGGAATCTTGTTCTTCGTCGTCGTTTCCATTGCCGAGTTGTCGTTTAGTGGGGTTACCAATGTGGTTTCGGACAAGACTTCTTTGACTACTGTCTCTTCCTCGACAACGGCTACTGGAGACAGTGATGTATTCTTTCCACAGACAGACTCATCTTTCTTGTCGGCAGTGGGGTGGCTGTAGCGGTGGCGGTGGCGGTGGCGGAGATGCAACAACCCATAAAATAGATAACGGGCGTGGCTTTTTTTTTTCTTTTGTGATGTGTTATGATAGCAGCAGAGTGGATGTGTAGGGAGACATGTATGGGTATTTATCGGCAATATTTTGGATTTAAATGAGAAAAAAACTAACTTTTCACTGATGGTTTTTATCTTTTCTATTCATTACAGTGAGCCAAAAGATGTTTAATTCTTTTTAAAAAATGTTTGACGATAAATTGTTAGAGCATCTCAAATCTATTGCTATTTTCACTTCTATAATAGTATTTTAAAGGTTAAATTACTCAAATCTACCTTTATTTCTTTTTTTATAATAGAGATTTCTATTTTTTCTTCTATTTAAAAGTAATAAATAATATTTCTCTATTTTTTATAATATATTTAAAAATTGCTATATATCTCTTATACATTAATGATAAGTTTTTTCTTTAAACATGGTTTTGTTGTGTGCCACCTAGCAAGTGGCTATAGCGTTAACTACGGAAATTATTTGAATTAAATTTAAGAAAAATGACCACTCCTATGTACACTCCAGTCAGCACCATGCAAATTAAGCATAAAAGATTTTGTTTTATTATGACATAGTTCATTTTTGTACTGGAGTAAAACAGTACAACAAGTAATTAATACTATTGATATCTATCTTACAGAGTTGTACTGCTATGATCTTCTATACTATGACTGTGATTGTGAGAAGTCGTACGCATTATCTTGCTTGTCTTATTGTGCGGACTTGGTCAATCCAAACTGTGAAATCTAGATTCTGATTCAACCCGTCTAATAAGTCACGAGTTAAGATACGCATGCTTTTTCTTTACCAAGGTACGCATGCTTCATAAACTTTTCAACATTTAGAAATTTTATTTTGATGCAAATATATACTAGTATACTATATATATGTGGACTCTAAAAGTCATACCTGCAAATGATTTGTATAAGTCAACTTTTCCCAAAAAACAATTGTACAACATATGACAGAAGTACCATTTAAAATGACCAGACGAGGAAAATATATCCATGTACCATTTTACATAATCGTCGAATCAAAATATTGACTACACAAACAAAAGAGTTATATGTCTGCATTCCAAAATCCAAAACATTACAGATTCTTCACTCACATAAAGATAAAAAGGTGTACACAAAAACCCAAGTCCCAAGCCCATTTTCCATAACAAGCAAGTTACATGTTGATTTGTATATCAGTTCGATAGAGACTGAAGTAACTACAGTGAGGATTGGGCTTTAGGGGTTTAGTGTAGATAAGAGTTGTGTGCAAAGTTCCAAATCTTAGAGAAAGAAGAAAAAAGTGAATATACTCTCTTCTCATGTAACTAGCAAATGGCAGAGAAACTATAAAGTCAAATCGTGAATATATATATATGCTTAAACCAAGGAGAAACCAGTTCCTGATCCTAATGCCTATGTACATAAAAATACGCATAAATAATCTCCTGAACCCAATAAATGTAGCGGAACCATCAGGAGACAAAAAAGCATAAAACAAGAACATCAGATGCCAAACTCAACTCAGCTCAATGTGGTTGGTGACTCGAATGTTTTAATAAGCCAATGGTGTTTGATAAAATAAACAGTCTTTCAACATTCTTGAATGGTGTTTGAGTTGGAAGAATCGCTTGATGAGCTATGTTGATGCTGAGACTGTGAGATGATGATGCTTTGAGGAGGACATGGCACGGGCACTGGATGCGCGATGAAAGTAGGGATATCATCTCCTGGCATCAATACCGATACCCCGTTCGTGTAAACAGTCATCTGCATTATTAATTCATCAGATAATCAGTCATTCATAAATTGAAAACAAGAAAAAAAACACAAACAAAAACCAAGAAGAATCATAATAAATTCATTTCATGAGCCAACAAAACATTAGCTCTTGGTAATTTGAGTGGGAGAGGACAATGACAGATCTAAAACATGTGTCATTGCTCCCCAACAGAAAATCAAGTTAAGAGAAACACACTTGGCTTAAGTTTACATTTATGGGTCCTCCCATGTCTTGGAATGGTTCTATCTAGTCTCTGATCACATGGCTTGTTCCATAACCATGCATAATCAATCTATAAATGCCAATCAGTCTTTATCAAACCAGTATGTCTAACAAGAAAACAAGGTATAAAAAGAGGTCCCACGATCATACCTAATCCAAGCTTTGACCCGTTTCTCAAAACACTAGTGGGATTCAATTGCCGTTTATGACCATTGTTAACATACTGTTCACAAGTAGGGTATTAAAAGAGATGAGGAACAAAGAACTCCCCCTGAAACTATTTTTTCCAACAATATGACAATGAATACCAAACTCTTTAATATGGATTAAGATCTCATTGGTATGGTCTTTATAGTCAAGAAGACTATGCAGTCTCCATTTAATCCACAAGAATATGATTGGACTCTTCAATTTGAGGGATGTTAGGTTTCAAGAAAGCTTGTGGGGTCATTTGTGTTCCTAGGAAATGTCAGTCACACATGGTCATAGACTTAGACTTCATTTTCCATCTACAACACGCATAGTTTTTGTACATACGCGTCAATAATACTTACAAACGAATCAATCTCCAACAAACAGAACTTTATTACACTTCTTTCTTGTCTCCTTCGTCATTATGAAGAAGCCAAAAAAATAGAACAGGAGATTCTGAATGACGAAATAAATCAATGAATGCATCACCAACATCTATACATATACTCAAATAGTGTATGCATGTGTGAGTGAAGAAGCTTATGAGACATCTTTAAATGTTGATGATGTAAAAGCATGTGCAGTGTTGGGTCTCTTTCTATACTCAAATAGTTTACAGAATCAAAACCCCTATCATGTTTTCTTCAATCGCTTTAGGGATGAACGTGTTCACATCAAATGAAACTAACCACAAAACTTAAAATGATTTTTTTTTTAGAATAATTAACGAAAAGCTAAACCTTTTTTTGTCTACACCAATTCGCATCACTACACACCCATTAAGCAAAAACAGATGCTTTCTTTAGTTCTTGTTTTACCAGATGTTTACCACACGTGTCAAAATCAGATTTGACAGGAATCAAATGTTAACACTTAACAGTACTAATCAGACAATAACGCGACAGTTAAGGAATCTAAAGTTTAAGACTTTATTCTCCAAGAAACTAAAAGTAAAGTACTTGCCTTTGGAGATTGATACCCGAGCTTAGATGATGCACCGTTGAACCCGACCCGAGAATCCATACCCGTAAGGACCCGACCAGAAGAGGAATCTGCGTTAGTAGTAGTAGTGGTGGTCCGGATCAGTCTCTCGAAGATAGCCATGACGAGGAACATTGAGATGAGAATGGCTGTTGCGACGAACCCGAATGAGACGGCGTTGACTGAGTCGTCGAATCGAGATTTCCACGGCTCTTCTCGCCGGAGATTCATCGGAGCTCCAATGGGTGGCCATTGATGGTTGTTCATGCTCGTTTTCAACCGCTCAAGCTCTCTCATTTCTGATATTAAGACCGAAGATAAGCTTTTTAGTGTTGTTTCGTTTTTGAGAGTTCGTTAAATGTCGAAACAGAGAGAGAGATGAGAGGAGTGAGCTATGAGATGAAGAAGGAGAAGAAAGGGAGCAAGTGGGGGCTAATATGTGAGAATGTGAAACTTTTGGGATTTTAAATGAAATTAAGTGAAAATTGTAACTTTTCGGGGACACACATGTTGTCCTTTATTGCACAGCTTTTCCTGCAAATTTTACAAAGAGAATAGTGTTTTTTCTGTTTACTAATATACTTTTTACGTTTAATTAAGGGAACAAAATAGCATACATATAGGCAGAATCTTTCACTTTTTTTATTTTTTTGATCACGACGAACTTTGTTACCATTAACGACACGCGTGACTGGATGATTATTTTTAGTAAGCATAATTGGTTTATCCTAAAGTATAAACTACACGTAATATATTAAAAGTCTGTACTTTATTTTTGCAGATCTAAATCAAGTGATACCATTTGTCTAGAGAAGTACATTAAGAAATAACATACCGATACTTTTGTTATTGTTAGATTTGGAGAATTTTTTTTTTTTTTTTTGATTAACTTGGGGTATCCCAGGCCAAGGTGCAGCCCACAGATAGACCCTCTCTCCGGGTATTCAAATGGGCTATAAAGCATGAGCCCATATCTGTGTAAGGTGACCAGGATAATTGTGACTTAGTTTCGCGCAGCAGGTGGATCGAACCTGAAACGTGTTGGCGTCCCAATCCCGTCTCCTTACCACTCGACCACAATCACCCGGTCAGATTTGGAGAAGTTACAAAGATCTAAACCAGAACCTAGAATAACTTAATCCGATTAGTCGCTTTTCTTGGTTTACTGGAGGAAGGTTTTGTAAGCGAAACCTAAGCAACAGAAACAAGAAGATGCAAGCAAATATATTTTCATAATAAAAGTACCTACACATGTGCTGGAACGAGATTAGAGATAGAGGAAACAATAAAATGCATCACAATTCACAATGAAGAACAAACACCATTCATTCCATAGTTTTTTTTTTAAAACTTTATTCATTCCACAAAGTTAAAAGTTGAGTGATGGAAATACATGTCAAGATTCAGAGCTAATGCGCATGAGCGTTGGAAATCCAGTAAAAAAGTGATCCATCGTGCATGGAGTTCAATAATGAATAAGGAAGTGTGGAAATATATCTCTGGTGACAATTTTCTTTTTAATGTAATCCACGTTCACGTGTGGCCTTAACTGCAACTAATGAGGAAAACGAAACAGTTAAACTAATATGAATTTTAGACATTAGACTCTTGAATATGTGTAAAAACTATAAATTACAACAATGCTTGAATATGTGTAAAAATTATAAATTACAACAATGATTTTGTAATAGAATCTAGAACTTTTCTGAATATTATTTACGTAATTTATCTTTAATAATAAACTTTTTGATAATTTTTTTTTAAATTAGGAATCTTTGAACAGGTTATTTCAATAAATGAAATAAATCAGTGTATAGTATAGTAGCACAATGATCATCTTTTTAGGACCAACGCTGTAAACTTGATACAAATTACCTGAAATAACTTCACCATGGCGCATATGTTATTATGATGTTCCAACTTTTATACATGTTAGGTTGGCTAAATACTCTTAACTAACAAATTTGGTTACCTCCAAGATTATCTGGCACTTTAACCCTAGTCTCTAGCAACAATCATATTAGAATTTAATAATTACCCAAAATGTATAACATTGCGTACCAACCACTTATAAAATACTGTAATTTTTTAAAGTAAAAACTAGATTCTCACCCGCCATTTAAAGGGCGGGTATATTTTTTATTTTAATTTTTTTTGAAAAGTTTAGTTTTTATATTTATCTTTTTTTTTCTATAATCTTTTTTAATAATATAAATGACATAATATTATTAATATAAAGTAACAATACATGAGTAATAAATAATTGGACTACACATATATTAATAGGTCAATGATTCTGTTTTAATAGAATAGATTGAAAAGTTTAGTTTTTATATTTATCTTTTTTTTTTCTATAATCTTTTTTAATAATATAAATGACATAATATTATTAATATAAAGTAACAATACATGAGTAATAAATAATTGGACTACACATATATTAATAGGTCAATGATTCTGTTTTAATAGAATAGATATAAAACTGAAAACACTAATAGAATGTAATACATGTTCAATTCAATTAAGTAAATGTCTTATTTTCTAGGAGTATTTTTACACAACTTTGGTTTTATTGTTTCCAGGAGTGAAAAAATAAAGAAAGAAAGAAGAATGTTTAAATTTAAAATGAAGAGAATATTGATTCGTTGAGATAGTAGCAGACAAAGACCAAACAGTTCAATAAAGAAACAGAGCATCCGAAAATGATGTTTATGCACTCTGCCCAAAGTTTCTTCTTCTTCTTCACCTTCCTCTGTTATATCTCTTTCTCGTGACCCCAAATGTAAATTCCTCGCACGAATTCAATTTGCCTAAAAAAGCTGCTCACTTTTTTTCTTCACTCCTCTCTTCCTTTTTCTTCTGCCAAAACCCCAAAAGATCGAAACTTTCATCCATTTTCAGAAGACCCTTTAAAGCTAAAGCTAGAAAGCGGTTTGTTTGAACTTTTTCTAAGTAAAATGATATTGGAGGGTAGTTTCAAGGCGTTGAATCAATACCGGAAGAAGATGTTCAGGAGAGTAAAGGAGGCGGTGATGAAGACAAAGAAGAAGAAGAAACAGACTATGTTTCAGTATGATCCAAGTAGTTACGCTTTGAACTTCGACGATGGAGGAGAGGTTACTCAGAGATTCTCCGGCGACTTTAAACACTGCAAGATCACTTTAATTTACGTTGTCTCCGTCAAATTTTGACAAATTCTCTTTCTCATTCGTTTACAGTTTTGAAGCAGTCCACACACACTTTGTTTCGGTGTCTCCCTCTTTCTCTCTTGGTGTCATTTTCCATCTGTCAGTTCTTGTTTTTGTCAGTGTAAGATTATTTTACTCAAAACTTGAATCCTTTGTTTCCATGTACTGCAAAAGATCGAAAGGGTTGGTTCTTTTTAAACTCGAGCCAAGTTTCAAAAACACGGTTTATTTATGAAACATTTGATATCCTGAACATACTTTTCTGTTACTAAACGTAGACATCCTAATTACTTTACTTGTTGAACACTTTTAAAAACAATGAAAAAAATGTTATTCAAGATCATGAACACACTTTTTGGTACTTATCTTTTTGAAAGTTCCAATGTTGAAAACATGAAGTTGTAAATGTGGTAATTAACTACAGTATATCTTTGACCATTTGGAAATTTTGACAGGGATCTATCAAGACTTAACTGTAAATCCCATAATGATATATTGGAAACAATGATTTTGATACGCGTTGACATGACCAAATGCTACTATAGTTTAGTTAAGATTTGTGTTTAAATCACCTTGAATTATTGTTTGTTGACTAATCTAATTTTGAATCTATAAAATCACATATTTGAAGGAGCAGCTAACACTTTTTCTATAAATTCTATGGGACAAGAAATTTGCAGCTAATCTATCTTGTTAGTTGCGAGATGTATAAGCAAGACAGAGCTTGGGAAGTACTTTTAAAACAGTGAGTGAGTGAAATAAGTAGACAAAGAAGCAACTTTTATGGTTCGTTTGTCAAACACCCAACGAACTTCAAAATCAATTTCAAGTAGCCCCTTTTCACAAGTAGCTTTCTAGGAACTGTACCCATATGTTGGAGAATAAAAGCCAAACCAATAATCAACATTGAGAACAAAACCCATCCCTTGTTTACTGTTTACCAAGTGGTCCAATATTTTCATTAGTAAGCAAACCAGTGTATCATAAATGCAATGCCCAAAAACTTCATCTCAATCAATTTATAGACAATGAAGCAATGGTCTCCAAATGATCTTGCCACATCAGTTAACAGTATTCCACTGTATTGGTTCCTTTTGGCAGAGGTTTTAGCAGGTGAAAAAGATGAAGAATCATTCTACTCCCTCTGTTTTTTAATAATTGACGTTTTAGGGGAAATTTTTTGTTCCAAATTATTTGACGTTTTCAATTTTCTATGCAAAATTTATTAGTAATTAATGTTAGATGACCAATGTTATTATACCTTCTATTTTATTATTGGTTGAATTGTGGTTAGGTAAACAATTAATGATGTTTTTGTTTAGAAAATGATAAAAAAATAAATGTTTCTTAATCTATGTGCATAATCTTAGAACGTCAAATAAAAAAAACGGAAGAAGTATTACATTTTATATTTGAGTATTTGCATTCTATTTGCATAACTTTATTGTTTATTAGTAACATATGACTATATTCTTTATGTTTCATTATATTAAACCAGTTAACTCTTAGTATATTTTAGTATTTGTATCCTATATATATATATACTATGGGTGTGTTCGCGCGGGGTTGATGACTTTAGTTTTGTTCATTTGTGAGACATATCTTGTAACGTTGCTTGAATTATGATGGTTAATAGTTGTGTCAACTATGTTCATCTAAATCATATGCCTAATTGGGAGTCAGATGTTTTGTTACTGAATCGGTGATTGTTTTTACGTTTAGTTCAAACGTGTGAAACGCTGGTTGTTGGGATGGACAGTTATGATTTGTTATATTGTTTCTGCATGGAAAGATTTTGTTTGTCTACATTGATGTTTGGTTTTAGTGTCGAAAGAAGTCTATGCTAACTGGATATTTATTGGGGCTTTGTTATCAATTTGCGACAGGTTTGGATTGTATTGTTAATTTTCATATATTACAATGTAGTGGGCATCAATATGGTGTTCTTATTATTAATTATAATAAAATCCTATAAATTAATATTCAATAATTAATAAACATTTTAAATTATTAAATTTCTCCGGTTACAAATTAGAAAAATTCAAAATATAACACATATTAATAAAATAACAAAATAATATTTTTTTAGAAAATTCTATGTAAATATATGGTTCCGTTAAAATTATAAATTAATAATTTATATGTATATACATTTTGTATAAGTACAAACCAACCATTATATTGTTTGTTTTACATTCTTAATAAAATTATCTTTATATTTCTTAACACATAATATATTTTGATGAGATTTAGTAAAATTATATCTAAACCCACATTTAAATTCTGAGACATATTTAATATACACAAAATAATTAAGAAAACTAATATAAATGTTGAATTTTAAAAAATTTAATTAATCTATATGCACTAAAATCAAAGATTTTCTTATTTTATAAAAGGTCTATATTTTAAAACTAATTTTTAAGGGGAATTACAATTTATAGATAGACTATTTTCTTTTTTCGAATATTTAAATGAACTGAAAAATGCACATGTGTTATATATATATATATATATATATATATTGCCGATTTAGTGATTTTTCATGAATTCTGATTCGAACATAATATTTAGTTGTTCATATGATCTAACTTGTGCAAGTGTTTGAAAGTGTAGTTACAAATATTCCTATTTTACAATTGGGATTTGTATTTAAATGCACATGTTTTTTATTCATCGTTATGTTTTCAATTTTTATTTGACATTTGACTATATATTTGGCATGTTTTTCTGGATTATTAATTTTCTATATATATATTAGTATTCATTTTTGGTAATTTTTAAAATAATATACAACATATAGATTTGAATGATGTATAATTAAATGTATAATATTAACATGAAAACTGGTTTAGTTTGGATATTTGGATAGAGAATCGGAAGATATTTCAGATATTTTTGTCTTTTAAAATTTTGTCGGATATTCATTACCTATTTTGAAATAGTTTAGATATTTTCTCTTTTTTTTTGTATAATTCCATGTATTATAAGATATTTTTGATAGTTTTGAGATCTCAAATCCTAAAATAATTAAAATATTTAAATTTATGATTGTGATTCACACATTTTAGGATATCCAAAAATTTTCTGCTAAGATTAGATTGGGCTGTAATTCTTTGGATATTGAAGTTTGGGCTTTTTCCTTTTAAGTTTTGATTTGGTAATACTTTTTGGGTTAGGTTTGGTTTCATTCTTTGGATCCAAATATTTTACTCAGTCCTAGCCTAGTTATATACAATAAATTTGTAAAAACATTTTCTCAGTAGTTTAAAAACAAAATAAAAAGGTTTATTCGTTTTTCAGTTTATTTAATAAATTACATTATTGTAGTGATTTCACAAATATAAATATTGTTGTATATTGATACGATGATTAATAATGTATGTAACCGTAAATATCCGTGACACTTCCACTCCAGAAACGTTGAAGATTTGAGCAAACATTACTCAAGGAAGATTAAGAAAACATTACTCAAGGGAAAACGAAATCGACAAAGCTAGCAAGATTAAGCCCCTCCAACCATGTCTCTTTGGATACCTATCCCACTGCACACATTAAAGAGACATTTCGCTGGCTTATCATAACACTTTCATCAGGAAAATTGCAAGTAAAACAGTTTGACAACTTAGTGAGAATAGCACTCATCATAGCCCACATATCTTAAAACAAAATAAAAAGTATACCATTGTTAAGACATGAACCAATACCATATTTAAAGACTTATTTTTATTGGAATTTTGAGAACACTACCAACTTTTTACGTGTATCTATATGACCGTAGTCGGTACTTCCGTGCCATGTACCTGTTAGAAATTAAGAGCAATCACAATCAGCACATGTATCATCTAACTACAAAGTTAAATGATTGTAAGAACTAATTCCAACAGATTAGGGAAGTGAACCGTACCAGCGTGTCTGAGACATACGTTTTATATGGTGGACTCGGATTCACCTTCCGGGCCAGGCCAACATGGGGTGACCTCATGCATAGTTACCTGAGGAAACCAACAGCGTTTGAATCATCACATGCTATGCAGGAAGAAACACCTCGCTGGAACTTCTTGGAGACTTGGAGCAAGCTGTTGTCTATGACACCAGCCGTTGTCAGTCTGAACTACCGTCAATTCTTTGTGATTCATGAATAAACAGCAAGAGTAAACAATTAGTGGCAACTTTTTACTGGTCACAAAATTTGGAAATTTGCATCACACCTGAGGCTGTGATTTAATGACATAACCATTGAGTTCAGAGGTGGTTAGGGTCTCTCTTTCTGAGCTCGCAGATACTTTGGTGTTATTGTGGAGCTGGGCCATCACCCACCAAGTTACGGTGGTTTTGAGTTCGAGGAAAAATTAGTAGTGAAAATAGAAATATAATGGAGGTGATGATTAATAAGGTGGAGCTACGGTACATTTCATAGTAAATCTGCAAGTCCAGGAGTCAAAGAAGGAATGAATGTAAGAGGTACCATTCACATACAACCGGCCTGAACAGAAATATGAAGTTATCTAATGAGCTCTATTGCATACGCATTCGACTAACTTGAACTCCCTATTGTTTTCAAGCTGCAAGAGATTACTGAAGAAACAAATATAATCACATATTGGTTAATTCTTCTTGTTAGTATGAGTCTTACATAAAGAGTGGTGGATCTAGAGAAAACCTGAAGGAGTGATTTTTATCACTTCGAACCAACTCATCAAACATAGAACAAAACTGGAACATTCCCTCTAAATTAAAAATTGAAACTTTGTTAAACAAAACTGGCAGAGGATAGATTTCAGGAGAATCAGAGATGGAGAATCACCTTACAGAGTGAGAGCAACGAATCTTTAACGAAAGAGAGGTGGGTCAAGCTTCGATCCGAACTCTTTCAACTGCTCCTCCGGCTTTTGAGTCATGACGGGTGAAACATAGAACTTTTAACCAGCGATGTGTTCTTCTCTTTGAGTCAAAGCACCATACATGAAAATGGAGAAGACAAAAAGGGGATTTCTTTCTTGTTCTTGTTGGTTTTATTTGCTGTTTAGAGAAGGTGGACAGTTTTTCATTCTTATTTAAAGTATCACAGATTAGAGATTTGCAAGGGAGTTAGGAAGAGGATAATTATAATCGACGTAGTGGGAGATAGTTAATGGAAATACATAATGACATAGTTTAAGTGATAAAAAAAAAAAGAAAAAATATTAATCGGAATTTGGTTTCGTCGACGAAAATGTAGAAGAAAGAAAATACTGTTAGTGGGCTTGGTTATTGATTATTAAAGTATATGGCCCATTTTGAACTTGTGTATATTGCTGAAGTGAAAATCTTTACCTTCTGTATAATGATGACGTGTCCAAAAACGCCCATATCACTATAACGACGTGGACGCCTAAAAATTGAGAAAAATCTATTTTATTGTTATAGATAGATTTGTTGGTAAAATATGACTATACACAACATTAACATCATCAATAAACAGAGAGAGTCTCAGACAAATGTATTCAATCCTGAGTTTTGTCTCCACCACATCTATCAATTCAACCAACTAACAATATCCTTACGAACAATCTCAATGTTGTCATCAGGTTCACCAAACAACATCGAATGCATCATCGCTTCGTAGATCTTCGTACAATTCTCTGCTCACCTCAGGATCAGTCACAGTATCTGCACTTCCGTGTAACACAAGAAAATGAATGCTCACATCATTGTAGCTTCTTCCCTAAGTGATCAGTAACCCTAAGTAGCTCCATCACCGTACCCAACCTAGGCTTCTCACTGTACCTCCTCTTGGCGATCGGTTAGTTTTTCTTCCACTTTGAGCGAAGCAAGCGAAGATTGGAAGCCATGAACGAGTGAAGAGGTTGATTCCACGAGGGGAAGTGAAGAAAGTTTTGGAGCTGATAATAATGCCTTCGAGATTTTGAACTATAAGTAGTCTCTCCCCAGAAAGTGTTCTCTGGGGCAATCTGATGTTCAGACATCGATCGAAGCCCAAAACGAGAGTGATTGGTCAAGACTATTGTGATTCTGAATCTTCTCATGTGTTTTGTCTGACTTTTGGCCTATTATTATTGCTTTTAGTTTGGGCCTTGGAGCTGGGGCTGCTTATATGGGCTCAGAAGTAGTTGGGTGAAACAATTCAGGCCCATGTTTACTTGGATCCGTAATAACTTTGGGATTACTCACAAATCAACTATTAATTTTTCTATGCAGAATTAGAATATATCTGTTTTGTTAATCTCTAGAGTCTCTATACATCCAGTGCCAGTCCAGTATTTTTGAATTCCGTAAGCTAATATTTTTTTAAAAAAAATCATATTAATATTTTTTAGTTTTTTTTTTAATTTTATTTTAGAATATTTAGACACATCAAAAAATGCAAAAATAAAATAAATAAACAATGAAAAAGACTGAACCAAAATTATAAACAAGTTCATCCAGTTGGTTATGTTTGAAACCAGAAACCATATTATGTAATATCAAAAAAAATATTTTTTTATCTTTTATCTAACATCATATATATTTACAATATAAATCACATTAAAACTTTAGAAATTAATTTAGTTTTTAACATTTGTAAATATAATTTTATTAAATTAAATGCATAAAAATATTAGTTATTGTTATCATAAACATTTCATACGTGAAAGACAAATTTTGTAAAACTTTGAAAGACAAACATTATTCTACATTACACTTATTCAATATACTTTTAGTAAAAGTTCTATAAATAAGGATACAATTTTTAAAAATATTATTATTGACAAAATAATTATAAATTTTAGTTACAATAAATACTAACAAAAAAAAATTAGTATGAGAAAATTAAATAAAATTGTGTCCTCTAAAATTGAATGCCATAAACTGTTGCTCGGGTGGTTTCCTTTCTGGGCCGGCTCTGTATACATCTTGTCGATTACAAGATCCAGTTGAGTTTCTATACGTTCTTTCAAGGCTCATTTACAAAAGCTTTGGTGATGTACACTTCATAGAGGAGACGACTGATAACAAAGCCTATTTTTTTATTAAAATTCTTAAGATGGATAATTCTTTGGGAAATTGCATCCTATAGCCATCAAAAATATTATAATTAACCACATAACCAAAAACCCTACATTTCATATATGCCGCATGTATTTTCTATATAATTCCCCTTTTGGCCTTTCACTCAACCGGCGTAACCTGCAGATAAAAAAATTAATAAATAATTACATAAAGTTGAAAATGTTACGTGTGGTCCTCATTAATCAAACAACTTCTCTACTAACTTCTTCTTCATAACTTTCTGAAAAGGTGAAAAGTTGAGGCCGAGATTCGCCACCGCAAAATTTCCACTGCTACCAAGGCGTAGATTTTATTTATATCACTGGTTAAAATTGGGGAACGTGGCTTGTTTCATTGAAGGAGACTGTGATCGATAGCTTCCTTTGCGACATTTTGTTGAGAAGACGACTGTTTTCGAAAGCTCTATCGGTGAAAAAAATGAGAGGCTTTTTGGATTTCAAAAGCGACGGGATGACGGAATGGGAGGGGCGGCATCTTTAGTGAGTGTTTGAAGGTGTGGAATGGTAAATATGTAGTCATGTCATAAAAAAAGATATGATGGCTCGTAAACTTTATATGATGGTGGATCAGTAATTGTGTATCACGATGTCTGCAAAAGAGGAGGAGGTGAAGAAGATGAAGTCGGTCGACTATACTATGTATAGAATGTCCATACTATTTTATAGGGGGTCCATACTATTTATCAGTTACTACTTGCTTACTAATTTGATCAGAGAAAATGATCTTCTTGTTGTATTCTACACTATACATAAGATGAATGACATGTATGGCACCGTATCTAATATCTCACTAAAAATGATGCAATAGACATAGAAATCACATACACATGAAGTGGAATTAACAGGCGTTACTATTCCATTGACATATTCTTATTCTATTCTACATAAACATATTATATAATGTGATATATTTTGTTAGTATACTAATTTATCATGTTCTAGTTCATTGAAGGTTACTAAAAAGTGCTTTATTTTGTTTAGAAATATAGTTTGTAATTTTCTTAAGTTTTAACTATAGTTATATGTTTCTGAACCTATAACAATTGTATTATGATCTGTATTGTATAGTTTAATATTACATAATATAATTAAAAATTTTATAATATTCTGTATTTCTTAGATTTTGATATTTGGGTTAGGGTTTATTTGGATTCGGGTTTAGTGATTAGAGTTTAGAGTTTTGTATTTAGAAGGTGAGGGGGTATGGTTGGGGTCATCATTAACTTCTTCCGTGCAATCATAGACATTTCATAATTTCACTAATATGTACTATGTTATTTATTTTGTTTCATTTTATTTGGGTTTTAGGGTTAATATTTGAGTTAGGGTTTAGTGATTAGAATTTAGGGTTTAGTATTTAGAAGGTGAGGAGGTTGTGGTCAGCATGCAATCACAGAAATTTCATAATTTCACCAATATATATTATATTATTTATTTTATTCCATTCTATATGGATTTAGGGTTTATATTTAGATTATGGTTTATAATTAGGTTTAGAGTTTACAGATTAGAGTTTAGGTTTAGTATTTAGGGGTTGTGATGAGATTGGGATAAGGTTTAGTAGCTAGGGATTGGAGTTGGAATATGTTTAATATTTAGGGGTTGTAGGTGGGATTATAATCCTATACTACTTCGGTGATATGGAATGACATAAGGTACATATGTATTTGCTCAACATTAATGTCTTCACGCAATTCACCTTTTTCGTTGTCCTTTTATTCTTTCTTATCTAAATAAAGTGACCGAAGTTATTAAATGAAATACATAATATATTGGAAATGGTTCTATTTTTGGCCACTGAAAACAATAATCTTGTATGCGGTAAAAACTAAAGTGACGTGGTCTTCTTCTCTTTCGTAAATTATGAACAAGGAACATAAATCATGGGCCAGATAAGTTGGTGTCGACGTCATCGCTTTATCTTTTGTCGCTGGTAACTTGTTCCAAGAAGGGGTATAACCGGACGAATTTGACGTTAAATGTTACTTGCTAAATTACGTCAAAATCAATGTCATTCCCTTAATTACACTTGAGATTTTAGTCATTTGACAAATTCTCCCTAATTCTTTTGGCTTTGCTACGGAATATAAAACGGCTACAACAAATCCATTAGGAGCAAGATTTAGTTTAAACAATATAAATAACTAAAAACTAAAAAAAACTATTTGAAAATGAGAAATATTTTAGGATTATCATAAAAAAAAGCTTTTATCACATAAATAATATTTAAAGAAAAAAATGACAATTTTTTTTATTAAAGAGTATAAATATATATTTATAGTTTTTGGGTTAACTAATACATATTTAAAATTTAGAGTTACGGAGTGAAATTTTATAGGTGAAATTTTAAAAAACTATTTAAGAAAATTGTCCGGTCAAAAAAACTCAATGCACAATCAAGTAGACTTATCTTTTCCTTTTTCTGCTATTTTACATTAAACATATTATTTTTAATTTCGATATTTCGTGTTAATTACCTGGATAGTTTCAAACTGAAAAAGTAAATAGTAAAAGATTCCACATAACCTATAAATGTCTTGTTTGTTTGTGGAAGAGTGGATATAGTCAAAAAGCCAATTCAAATGAATTTATGTTATGTGCACTTTCAATCTTTGGATGGATAAGAATCACTGGTAAAAAGTGAGATTTTAGCAATACTTTGACCATCCTAACGGAGTTGGATTTCGACTAAGCACCATGTCTCATCCAATGGTATTGTTATCTGACAACTCATCTTATTATCGTGCAAACTTATCTCTCAGTGCATGTTACTATAGTGTTAATATCTCTTTTTGTCTGCATGGAGACTCGTACATTAATTTTTACAACCTCTAAACCTTCGCGAGTTTAGCCAAAAAAAAAAAAAATCACGAGTTTCCTTCAAGCCTGATGCAAAGCATAAGTGAAGCCATCAACTAGGATCTGAAGTTTTGAATTTTATTTCATTTTGAGAAAATTGAAATATATTTAAGAAAATGTATTATATTTCTAAATTTCGCATCGTCTGCAATAAATAGACCCCGTCCTGAACACATTAATAATATTATTGACAATAAAAATTGTCCCTAAAAAAGGGTATTGCCGCCAAGCTTTTGCTAGCATTCGACTCTAATTGACACGTACTTAATAAACATAACAGTATCGATGTGATGAGTAAGAGAATACGAATAAGTATTACCGACGAATGGTTTATGTCATAGAAGTGAATGTAGCATAGTTTCTAGATGGGTCCAATTGTCTGGGATTATAACTCGCATAGGTCATGTCTCTAGAAAACTAGCAGTACTGTGTTTATATATTAGGAAAGGGAATCCTTGATAAGGATTACCTTACTAAACCGTCATTATCTGATGTTATATTTCCTATTTATCTTTAGGTTAGGTCTGTATATATACTCTTCTTCATCGATCATAATAAGACAAGTTCAGAGATTACAATATTATCTCTAGTTTACATGGTATCAGAGCAATAAATTCTGAGATCTAAAGTTTTTTTTTCTTTTCCGACAATTCGGAAAACGTTTTTTTTAAAGTCTTGGTTCGTGTCTTGTTCTTGGTAAGAACAGAACCCTAAAATCATGGTCGACGGGGAAGATTCATCCGCCACCAAAAGTACTACGAGTCAAGGAGAGAATGTCGTCAACACATCTACTCCGTATTCGTTGTTCGCATCCGATAATCCAGGAGCATTGATCACTTATGTGATCTTTACAGGCGAAAACTACAACGAGTGGTCTACGGAGTTGATTAATGCACTAAGAGCTAAACGCAAGCTAGGGTTTATTGACGGAACAATATCCAAACCTCTTGTTAATGATCCTAACTTCGAGCTCTCGTCTTCGGTAAACTCTATGATTGTTGGTTGGATTCGTACGTCTATCGAATCCCGAGTTAGGTCGACGGTTACGTTTATCTCTGACTCCCACAAATTGTGGGAAAACTTGAAGAAACGGTTCTCTGTTGGCAACAAAGTTCGTATTCATCACCTAAAAGAGCAACTAGCGTCGTGCAAACAAAACGGTTAATCGGTGATGAACTACTTTGGACGACTAGCTAAGATGTGGGAAGAGCTCGATATGTACAAACCTCTTCTAAGTTGTACCTGTGACGCAGCTGCTGAGTACGAGAAAGAACGCGAAGAAGAAAAGGTTCACCAATTTCTCATGGGTTTAGATGAATCAAGGTTTAGCATCGTGTGCCAAGGTATAATCGCTACTGATTCTTCAATCGATCTCGGAGAAGCCTATGCAAAGGTAGTACGTGAAGAACAACGGCTCAACTCTGCTAAAGATCGTGAAGCTCAGACTGCTGCTGTCGGGTTTGTTGCAAAGAAGGAACCGTCGGAGCCATCTCAGTCTGGTCAAAACCGTCGTGTCCCCCAGTGTGCACATTGTGGTCGTCGAGGTCACGAGAAAGCAAACTGCTGGCAGTTAGTTGGCTTTCCGGATTGGTGGGACGAAACTCCACCATCTCGCGGTGACAACAGAGGGGGACGCGGAGGTCGTAGTCGCGGTTCATCTACCTCAGATCGCGGTTCATCTACCTCTTGTTCATCGATCATAATAAGACAAGTTCAGAGATTACAATATTATCTCTAGTTTACAT
>CAJHQQ010005205.1:0-19184 GCA_905132885.1 Moricandia moricandioides
CCAACAACATTCTCCTTAAGCTTCTTGACTCTGGAACGAGTCATGGGACCTTCAGGAATGGTTAGAGCATCCTCATCAAATGGTTGATGCATTGTGGCCTTCATGTTGCTCATCTAGACTCTCCTCATTGTCCTCCTTAGTGATCCGGTCCATGATCACATCATGCACAGTGAATGGTGAGCAAGTGACTCGAGGAGAGGCACACAGCTGGTGTGATGTGACAGTCAGTCCTTCTCCTTATGCAGACATCATTGATGATCTTCTGCTTCAATCAAAACCCAGATCTTTTCCCCTGACATCAGTGCACGCGTAGAGTGGGTATTTCTGGTGCTTGCGCAACAGGTCACAAGTAGCTTCTTCCTTCCAGCCAAACTGGCTCAACTCATCTTTTGAACTGATGTCGCATGTACGCCAAGTAGAGAGTCACTATATCACTGTCTAGTAGTTTATAGCATGTAGTCGACCATGTAGTCGATCTATATCAGCTCGTATGTACTTTGAGCATGTAGCTTGACTTTATATCAGGCTCACATGTATCTTGAGCATGTAGTCAAACGCTATGTCACTTTGCCTATGTACACAGATGTTACTTCTCTTCTCTGATGTCATATTCGTGTGCTCCATCTCAGCTCATCTCTTTTGTTCATCTTTCTCTCTTCAAGTTGACACTCTCAGCTTGACCATAGAGATCCTGGCCAAGCTGGAACTTGAAAGAGCTCCCTCATTAAAACCTTGGCCAGGAAACCCTCTCTAGGGATAAACCAGACCAAGGAAAGAGTAGAGTTCCCAAGCCTAGGATTGGCCAGTGCATGAGCCTTAGGAACTCAGATTTACTTCATCGTTTGTGAGTCCTAGGCTCTGGATCGTGGTCCTAACGTTGTGTGCAAGCGTGACTCCATCACTTGCACCACACAACACCTTGGACTCTTCGTAGACCGTTGTGTCTCTCTCTCTTCTGACTTACTCGCCATCTGATCTGGCTAAGGATGGACCGGTTCTTGCTCATTGAGTCTCAAGTAGGTACCTGATACAATATCCCACAGTGCATCAGTTCTCCAGTATGCACTAATCACATATATCTCATAACATTGTTAATCATAAGAACAACAATGAATGAGTGGAGATGAGTCTTAAGGTGCTCCCTTTCATCATTATGGTAGGAGTGAACTGCCACTTGAGTCCCCACTGGTAAGACATCTCCAGATCATAGGAAGTCTCATTCACACTCCCCTCAGCTTGACCTTTTGAGATAGTGTATGGTCCATAGCTTGCAGGTTGCCATGAGTTCATGATATAGACTTCGTTTGATCCGGCCGTGAGCGAATGACGCAAGAGTTGAACTCCACTTCTTGCCAAGACACAGCTGGACAGACTTGGATCTCAGAATTGCACTTACCGAATACCCCTCCTCAGCCTGATCCAGAGATAATAGGTGCAAGACACCTTGATGGACAGTGAGTTCCTTGAGTCTTCCTTGATCTGGTTTATGATGCAAGTGTGACTCCACAGCTTGGCAAGGGCTGGTGGCGGCTGGATCTCAGGATGGTTCCTCATTACCCCTCCTCAAGCTTGATCCAGAGGATTATGGGATGACCAAGCTTGAAGTGAGCAAGACTGAGCTAGGACCAGAGCGCATCACTAGGTCATACCCAACAGCTGCGCTTAAGTCAACCAGTTCTCCCTCCCTTGATCTCCTCTCCACTGCCTAAAACAACTCTCTTGGTAGTGTCTCTTGAACAGGACTCAACAACAAATGGCCTGCACCGCTTAAATCAACCGTATCTCTACACACAAGTGAGAGAGACGATCAGCTGGTGGATGGTTGGCTCAACTCTGGTCTGCCTCTCTTCATCCACTTCCTCTGAGGTATCTTCAAAGGACAGCCGTCACTTGCCTATGTACACAGATGTTCTTTTCTTCTCTTGATGTCAATATTTTGCCTCCATCTCATCTCTCTCTTTTGTTCATTTTCATCTCTTCAAGTTAACACTCCCCCTCAAGCTTGACCATAGGAGATCCTTGGACAAGCTTGGAACCTTGAAGAAGCTCCCTCATTAAAAACCTTGGCCAGAAAACCCTCCTTAGGGATAAAACCAACCAAGGAAAAGAGTAGAGTTCTCCAAAGCCTAGGGATTGGCCAGTGAGCCTAAGGAACTTCAGATTTATCATGGTGGAGTCCTTAGGCTCTGGATCGTGGCCTAACTTGTGGTGCAAGCGTGGACTCCATCACTTGCACACACCAACACCTTGGACTCTTCTTAGACCCCGGTTTGTGTCTCCCCCTCTCTTCTGACTACTCGCCATCTTGATAGGTAAGGATGGACCGGTTCTTTGCTTCATTGAGTCTCAAGTAAGGTACCTGATACAATATCCCACAGGTGCATCAGTTCTCAAGGTAATGCACTAATCACAACAATCTCAATAACATTTTAATCATAAGAACAGCAATGAATGTCTTGAGATGAGTTTAAGGTGCTTCCCTTTCATCATTATGGTAGGGAGTGAACTCCACTTGAGTCCCCACTTGGTAAGACATCTCTCAGATCATAGGAAGCTCATTCACACTCCCCCTCAAGCTTGGAACCGAGAATAGGTCAAGGTCCAAGCTTGCAAGGTTGCAATGAGTTCATGATAGCTTCTTTGATCCGGCTGGTGAGGAATGATGCAAGAGTGAACTCCACTTCTTGCCAATGGCTTGTGGCGGCTGGATCTTCAGGATTGCTTCTTCATTACCCCTCCTCAAGCTTGATCCAGAGAGTATAGGGATGGACCAAGCTTGGAAGTGAGCAAGACTGAGCTAGGACCAGGAGCGCTTCACCCCAACAGCTGCGCTTAAGTCAACCAGTTCCTCCTCCCTTGATCTCCTCTCCACTGCCTAGAACAACTCTTCCTTGTGTGTCTCTTGGAACCAGGAGCTCAACAACCAAATGGCCTGCGCTTAAATCAACCGGTTCTCTACACACAAGTGATGAGAAGATCCAGCCTGGTGGATGGTTGGTCAACTTCTGGTCTGCCTCTTCATCAATCCTCCTTGAGGTATCTTCAAAGGACAGCCGTGTTCTGGCTCAACCAAGACTTATTACCATCTGACCTTCTCCAACAATCTCTCCATGGTCAGGAATATACATCATGTGTAGGCTCTGAATCAAACAGGAATATACATCATGTGTAGGCTCTGAACAGCATGGGCAAAGCCTTCTTCTTTGTCTTGGTTTGATGATGGACAGAGGACAACACTTGTGTACCTGAAACATCACTCAACCTCCAGCAAGAATTAGACCACACATTAGGATCAGAGCTTGATAACTCACCAAGTCTGATCCATAATTATTAACAAGATGCAATGGACTGAATCTAAACAACTCATTCAGTTCAAATCCAAGCAACCAACTCTCTAAATGCACATGTATGATAACTCATCAATAACAAGGCATTTAGGGCAAATTTTAATGACCATTTAAGCAACACTATGATTAAATGTCAAAAACAGAGACTAGATAACTCATCTAATCACCTTAACCAGTTTAAGAATGCATCACAGGACCAGGAACAACCTATGGATGCAAAACAAGACATAGAGCCAACATATAGATGCATTACATGACCAGGAAACTCTCCTAGACCTCTAGCAATGCCACAAGACTCAAACCAGGTTCTAGACAACTCGCCTAGACAATTCTGAACACAAACAATTTATCTAAAGCAATAACTAGTCATGACCATGCTAGCAAGCTTAGAAACAATTAAAACAGAACCATACACACAGTTTTTGTATTATGGGACAGAAACTAGGTTCAACAACTCTAGCAACTTTAAACTGTCCCAAAGATACTAAACACACCACTCAACACAACCAGACATAAAGACACAAGCTTTACTCAAGGGAAAGAGGTTTAGCTTACAACCAAGGAACCTGATCTGGTTCCTTGAACCTCCAAGGCACATGGTTCACCTGAACTTGGCAGATTTGGATTTTGGGTTCTCTACCCAACTCCATTCCTTTGAGTGTGCTTTCCCCTTGAACCTATCATGCTTAGGACCTCTCCTTTCTTCCTGTTTACCAGACGCCACCTTCTGGAAGAGAGTGAGAGACTCCATCTTGAAAAGAACATCAGATTTGCTTGTACAGATTTTGTTTGGAGTTTTGCTTGCCAAACAGCTCCAAAACATTTTACTTCCAAGAGATCTCTTCAGGATGGACAGGAGGCACGAGGATAGACTCTGGAGAGTCTCTGTACACGCCATTGTTGCAGTCTTCTTCCTCTTGAAGAGACTGAACAGCCAACTAGACAGAAACTTCTCCAATTGTTTTAAAACAGCCATGAGGTTGAGCTTGTGCTTGATTTGCGGAAGCTTTGAGTTTCAGGACCTTGGGAGCTCTGATACCATGTTAGAATAGACAGATCAGGGTGTGTGAATGGTGTTTAGAACAGAGTGTGGTCGAAATTAAAGAGAAAAGAATTAAGAGAGTATGTGAGAATCAAAGAGACTGCAATGGAGAATAAGAGAGATTTAGGAGGAGTATAAGAGATTGCTGTGAGAAATTTCGTGTAACCAGAGAATAGAGAGAATAATGAGACCATAGAATGGTGAAGAAGAAAGGGGAACTCCCCACTTTCAGCTTAGAGGTTTCAGAATACACATGGAGTGGCTTTATAGCCAGATTACAACTTGCAACATATTAAACTATTGTTAAAGTACAGATTTACTAAACTAATATTATTGTAGGGTTTCTGATGCTGCCAGGAGGATGCAGCCAAGGTGAATCTCGACCAGAGGGAGAGAGAGTGACAGGAGAGAGAGATGGGCACGTCCAGAATGGTGAGAAAGTGACTGGAGGAAGAGGCACACACAGCTTGGTGTGATAGTGACGGGTCAGTCCTTTTTCTTATGCAACACATGTGATCTTTCTTGCTTCAATTCAAACCAGATCTTTTCCCTTGACATATGCACGTGTAGAGTAGGATTTCTGGTGCTTGGCAACAGTCACAAGGTAAGCTTCTTCCTTTTCCAGCAAATGGCTCCAACTCTCATTTTGAACTGATTCGCATGTAGGCAAGTGATATAGTCAACTATATCACTTGCCTATGTAGTTGATGCATGTAGTCGATGCATGTAGTCGACTATATCAGCTTGTATGTAGTTGAGGCAAGTAGTTGACTATATCAGCTCACATGTAGTTGAGGCATGTAGTCAACTATGTCACTTGCCTATGTACACAGATGTTCTTTTCTTCTCTTGATGTCAATATTTTGCCTCCATCTCATCTCTCTCTTTTGTTCATTTTCATCTCTTCAAGTTAACATGCAGCAGACTTGGACAGTAATCATATGAATGTAATAGATTCAATCCGAATGAACTAGCAACTATATGATCTATCCTAAACAACCTAAGCAGAATGCAAGAAATGACTAGACATGTTAATGAACAATAGTTTCATCAAGACCATAGATTCAAGTAGTTTAGAAACACTTCTAAATCCTAATTGATATCTCTGATGGATTAACTATGTCATTAACATCCAAGCAGCACTGAACCGGATTGAATCACTAACTAGATGCTTATGAATGTAAAGCAGCCTATCAACTCTCATGATGCAAGTAGCTGAGACATTCTACTCAGTTCTACAAAACATTCATGGCGATTTGGAGTTATGAAAATGCACAAAACAATCCTAAACAACCACTCTGATGCTTATGCAAGATAGACAATCAACACCATGATGCAAAAGCTTAGATAATCTTTTAAATGCTTCAAGACAGCTATGATGTATAAGTTACTTGCAAAAGCAATCAGATCTCAAAACAATGCAATAAACAAGCCAGGAGATCCTGGGACAAACTCACTCAATGCATAACAAAACATAAACACTTATTAAGGGATAGGAGGTTTGCTTACAACTAAGGAATCCGGGCTGATTCCTTAAACCTCCATGGACACGCTTCAATGTTTCTTGTTGGGTTTAACCCAACTCTTCTCTAGTCATTACTGCTAAACAAGCAGCTTCATGACACAGCTAATGAGGAACACCTCCATCCTCTTCGGACTTGATGCTCAACCCTACTGAACTCTTCTCTAGTCATTACTGCTTTACCAGCAGCCTCATGACTCGTCTAATAAGGAACACCTCCATCCTCTTTTGGATTTGATGCTTAACCCCCACACGAACCACCAATGCAACCTCTTGATTCTGACCTGGTTGGTCTTCTTCTTGGACTTGCAATAGTGGGAATAAAACAGGTCACTGAGCTTGATGGTACTTCTGGTAGCTCTCTTGAGTTTCTTTCTCCAGTTTGGCTGAGATTTGAGTCCAAAATTGGAATGAGCTCAAGAGAAAACGAAAACCGTGTTCACCATTTCTTTAACTCCAGTGCCTTTGGTCACTAGTCATCCATGGACTTAAGTGATGACCACTCCTACTTGTGTGCCTCTTGAACTAGCAGCACACTACTTCCACAGCAGTGTCTTAACGCCACCATCTCTACACACAAGCAATCTCTCCATTGCTTATCAATGGGCAACGCCTTTTTGTACTTGGTTTGGTTAGACACTGAACATTTTATGTCCCTGTACAGCACTCAAACTCCAGAACAGATTAGGCCACATTTGCATTAGGATCAAACCTTGACTAACCATCAAGTTTGATCACTAATGTCTTAAGCTATGCAACAGATTAAACAAGAGATTATCAAGTTCTAATCTTGGCAAGCAAACTCTTTAAGCACAATCATATCAGATTCAAGACAAGCTACTCATATATTTTTAAACAATTGCTTAACCTGCATCTGAGTTTTCTATATGCATTAACTTAAGGCAGGAACAATCCAGTGAATGATGATAGAAGAACACCTTAACAAGTTCTAATCAGTCATGAATGCAATCACTGGAGCAGATATACAGTCTAGCACCCTAATACACATTCAAGCAGTGAACAAGGAATGGCCTTTAACATTAAAACACCACACAAAATCTTCAAGCATCCTGGAACAGCAACTATCAAGCTTTATATGATCCTCAGGACTGAACACACACCACAACACACGGCCATATCAAAAAATCTCAAGCTGTATATAAGGGAAAGGAGTTATCTTACAGTCAAGGAACCTGGGCTGGTTCCTTGAACCTCCATGGTTAATCGATTCATGAATGGACAGATTTGGGTAGTTGGTTTGGGAACCAACATCTCCTTCTTTGCTTGACCCCATCATGCCAAAGACACAGCCTTTCTTCATGTTTGATTCGTCACACCAAGATCCAAGTTGAAAGCTTCCTTCTTCAAAGGTTTCTCCTTGGACAGTAGAGAAGAATGGCTTGGACAAGCTTCCACTGGCCTTCTTTCTTCAGGACAAACATGAGAGAGAGGGATGAACTGAGAATAGCTTCTGAGCACACCATGGATGAGAAAGTTTTCATCTTGAGCTTAAACAACAGGCTGGACAGAAGCTTCTTCATCAGGTTAGAAATGGCATGGGAGTGAGCTTGAGCTTGCGGATGCTATGAACCAGTTTCTGATGAACCTGGCTCTGATACCATGTGAGATTTACAGATTATTGGTCGTGTGTGTGTTGATCTAACCTTAACAGGTTCTGTCTTGACTTGTATCAAAGTGAGAAGAGATTGATGGAAGAAGTAGATTGCGGATGAGACTAAAAGAATAAGTAGAATAAGTAGACTAAGGAGAGATTCGTGAGACTTAGAGAACCAGAGAATAAGAGACTCAAGAACAAATGTTTAGAACCCAGAAAAGATTAGGAAGGAGGAGGGGAAACCCCACTCTCTCACTTAATTGTTTACACTCAACATAAGGGGCCTTTTATAGGCAATACAAGAAGCAAACATTAACCTATATCTAAGGGCTGATAAAGCTTGAGAGGATGGACGGTTTGGATGAAGTCAGATGGTCTTTAGACAGGCTGGAGACAGCCTGGGCGTGCCTAGGAAAGCTTGGCCAGGAATCTGCCACCAATGCACATGAACCTTGCCAATGATCTGTCCAGGTTCCTTCCTTCTTCTGGATAAGCATCTTGAGAGCATATTCTTCTAATCCATCTCGATCCAAATGTCTCCTTGCCTCCTTAGCTTCAAACGGTCACAAGAGATTTGAATTGGTTCGGTTTAAATTGATTAAACCGAAGACAATCCCCAAACTGCTCCATCGCTCGACCGTACGGACCGCCCATCCGTACACCTCAACCCGGATTTTGCACATCACCCAAACTCTCCCAAAAGTCGAACCAGGAAGTGTTTTGGGTCGACCATGTCCGTACGGTCCGTACAGTCCGTACGGCCGTCCGTACGGTCGACCCTAACTTTGCACATTTCGTCCAATGGCTCCCAAATCTTCCCAAACACTTCCTTCTTGATCATAAGCCCTTCTTGAACCTTGTTCTTACTCAGCATAAGCTTCTAGACCCTCTTTAGTCCTTGATCAGACTTCTAATGGGTTTTGGCCCTAACTTTGCACATGGCCTTTAGTGGTCCATTTCTCTCTTCAGGTTTAACAGTAGCTCCATCTCTTGGTAATACTCCTCCACTGATCTTGAGCCTTGGGTAAGCTTCCTCAGCCGGTGGTGCAAGTCTCTAAGGTAATGGCTTGGAACAAATCTCTTGCGCATGATTGACTTCATCTCTGTCCAAGTTTCAACCGGTTCCTCTCCATTCCTTCTACGAGTTGTGAGGTATTGATCCCACCAACTCAAGGCATAGTCATAGAATTCAGTGGCAGCAATCTGAATCTTCTTGTGGTTGGTGTATTGCTTGCACTGGAAGACTAGCTCAATCTTCTTCTCCCACTCAAGATAGGCATCCGGATCAGGCTTGCCATGGAATGGGGGTATTTTGATCTTTAAACCAGCAAGATCATCTCCTTGGTTCACTCTTCTCTCATGGGCACGTCTAGGTCTTCTTGAGGATGAGCTGAGGTGATCATACTCTTCATCAGTCTCCTCATAACCATCATGCTCTTGGCGAGTTGTTTGGCGAGTTGCTTGGTGTGCCGCTTGTGGTCTCTCTTCTCTCCTAGTCTCTTGGTTTGGTAAGTGACTAGTGGCTCTCCTAATGTCTTCTCTAAGCTCTCTCCTGATGTCATTGAGGTTGGTCCTCATCATCTCGGTCATGGTTGCTACCATACTTTGGTTAAGTTGCTCGGTCATAGCTTCCATGAGGAGTTTGTTTCTCCTGACGAGTTCAGCCTCTTCCTCAGACTCGGACACCATTGTTCCTGCTTAAAGACAAACAAGACAACCAGTAAAGGGTTCTAGGGAAGAAGACAAGCAAAAAGGAAAAGAAAAACAAGCAAAAAAGAAAAGCAAACAAGCTTACAATGCAAGACAAAAGTGAAAAGGAAATCGGCTAGAAAGAGGAAATCGATTTCAAGCAAAAAGGAAATGGTCAAGCACAATGGAAAAACTTCTTAAACTTTTGCCTAAACTCCTTCTACGGTTTTCTAACACCTTAACAATCCTAGTATGCTCGTGTTCAAAGTGATAAACAACTTAAAGCAATGCACAAAGCAATCGACAAGGATGATGCATGCGGCTAGGGTTACTCTCTCTCTAGGGTTTCCGAAAAAACCAAAAAGGAAAGTCCTATAATCTTTGTCTAAAACTCTTATGCAAATCGAGCAGCCCTAGTTTAGATGAGTTCTACTGCTTATTCAAAAGATAAAGATGAAACTCGGATTGAACAAACAAAAGAAACAAGAAAACAAAGAGGATAGCGAGTACTTCCCAACCAAAGTTGCTCTGATACCACTTGATGCGTCCCTAGGATGCTCTTTGGTTGATGGGAAGGGATAGATCCTTGCAAGAACGAATCAGAGACTCAAGTTCTTCAAGGCGTGTGGATTGAATGGTGACACAAGAGGGATGAATGATCTCTTGATACTCCTAGATGAATGATTTGGATATGACACACCAAACTAAACACCCTTAGACTCTGGATATGACACACCACAACTCGGCAAACTTCTTTTTAGAGAGAGAGAGCCGTCAAAGAGGAATAAGACTTGTATTGAAAAGGTTGGATGATTACATAAGGGTGTAGAGAACCCTTTAAATAAGAAACCAGAGAACACACTCTCTAGGGTTTCGACAATGCATCAAAAAAGGAAAGAACTAAAACTATAGTTTATAAGTTTAAATTGAAATAAAATGCAACTTCTATTAGTCTTGGACCGAGAATAGCACTTAGGTGATATGTAGACAAGTTGTGGCCTCGTTAAAAACCTTCCTCCTGGAAAACCTCGTGGGACAAAACCAAAAGCAAGGAAAAGAGCACGCACCCCATGTCTTGCCTAGACACTAACTCAGTTTGGTGTAGGGATGGCTTGAATGGTGATCAAGACATCTCGGATCAAACCTTGTCCAAGACCTTCTTGTTGTGGATGTGAAGTGAGTAATCCAACAACATTCTCCTTGAGCTTCTTGACTCTGGAACGAGTCATGGGACCTTCAGGAATGGCTAGAGCATCCTCACCAAGTGGTTGATGCATTGTGGCTTCATGTGGCTCATCTAGACACTCCTTGTCCTCCTTAGTGATCCGGTCCATGATCACATCAATATAGATTGAACACGGATGAAACAACAAAAGAAAACAAGAGAACAAAGGAGGATAGCGAGTACTTCCCAACCAAAGTTGCTCTGATACCACTTGATGCGTCCCTAGGATGCTCTTTGGTTGATGGGAATGGATGGATAGATCCTTGCAAGAACGAATCAGAGACTCAAGTCCTTCAAGGCGTGTGGATTGAATGGTGACACAAGAGGGATCGATGATCTCTTGATACTCCTAGATGAATAATTTGGATATGACACACCAAACTAAACACCCTTAGGTCTCTGGATACTACACACCAGAACTCGACACCTTCTAGAGAGAGAGAGCCGTCAAGAATGAATGATACTTGTTATTAAAAAGTTGGATGAGTACAAGAGGGTGTAGAGAACCCTTTAAATAAGAAACCAGAGACAAATCCTCTAGGGTTTCGACATTAAGCAAGAAAAGGAAAGAAAGGAAACTATAGTCTAAACTTAACTTGATGCGTCCCTAGGATGCTCTTTGGTTGATGGGAGTGGATAATCCTTGCAAGAACGAATCAAAAGACTCAAGTCCTTCAAGGCGTGTGGATCGGATGGTGACACAAGAGGGATGAATGAACTCTTGATACTCCTAGGTGAATGGTTTGGATATTACACACCAAACTAAGCACCCTTAACTCTGGATATGACACACCAGAACTCGGCACACTTCTTTTAGAGAGAGAGAGAGCCGCAAAAGATGAATGACTTCAATAGAAAAAGGTTGCGTGCCTACAATAGGGTATAAGGGACCCTTTAAATAAGAAACCAGAGACATGCCTCTAGGGTTTCGACAATGATTCAAAAAAGGAAAGAAATAAAAACTATAGTCTAAAGTTTAAAATGAAATAACGTGTAACTTCTATTAGTCTTGGACCGAGTGTAGCACTTAGGTGATTTGTAGACATGTTGTGGCCTCGTTAAAAACCTTCCTTCTAGAAAACCTCGTGGGACAAAACCAAAAGTAAGGAAAAGAGCACGCACTCCATGTCTGCCTAGACACTACCTCAGTTTGGTGTGGAGATGGCTTGAATGGTGATCAAGACATCTCGGATCAAACCTTGTCCAAGACCTTCTTGTTGTGGATGTGAAGTGAGTAATCCAACAACATTCTCCTTAAGCTTCTTGACTCTGGAACGAGTCATGGGACCTTCATGAATGGTTAGAGCATCCTCATCAAATGGTTGATGCATTGTGGCTTCATGTTGTTCATCTAAACTCTCCCCATTGTCTTCCTTAGTGATCCGGTCCATGATCACATCATCCCCTCCCTCTTGAAAAGGATTTGTCCTCAAATCAGGTCCATCTACAACAAAAGGAGCCAAATCAGTGACATTGAAGCTATTTGATACATCGTACTTACCTTGGAGATCAAGCTTGTAGGCATTGTCATTGATCTTGTGGATGATCTCAAAGGGTCCATCAACCCTTGGCATCAGTTTGGACTTCCTCTCGTTGGGGAACCTATCCTTCCTTAGGTGCAACCAAACTTGGTCACCAACTTCAAAGGTCCTCACACGTCTCCCCTTGTTTGCTTGCTTCTCATACAGCTTGGTCTTCTGCTCAATGTTTAGTCTAGCCTTCTCATGAATCTGTTGAACCAACTCGGCTTTCTTCTTGCCATCTAGACTTGTCCTTTCACACTCAGGTAAAGGCATTAGATCCAAAGGAGAGGTGGGATTGAACCCATAAACAATTTCAAATGGAGAATACTTAGAAGCAGAATGCATAGCATGATTATATGCAAATTCACAATGTGGCAAGTATTCTTCCCATGTTCTTAAGTTCTTCCTAATGAATGCACGCAGGAGTGTTCCTAATGTCCTATTAACTACCTCAGTTTGCCCATCAGTTTGTGGATGACATGTAGTAGAGAACAATAGCTTAGTGCCTAACTTAGACCAAAGTGTCTTCCAAAAGTAACTAAGAAACTTAGTGTCCCTATTGAAGATTTTAGTTGAAAAGAGTAGAACTTGTTTGTGTGATCAAACAAGTTTTAGATGAAAGTGAGTATGCAATCTGTTTTAGTAAGCAAACTGGAAGAGAAGACTTCTTTCTGAATGATTTCTTTTTTCATTGATTATTACAAGCTCTGGTACATCTTAATTATATAGAGAAGACCTCTAAAACAACTTGCCAAAACCGTGGGCTAATAATGAAAACAAGAGGTGCTTCTGAGCAGAGAAATATCTAGCCACTTTTGTTGACTTTCTTGAGCTGCTTGCTTGCTTGTAAGCTATCTTCTTGTTGGGTCACGAAATGGGCTTCATTCTCTTTGTTTTTATCTTGGTTAGAGGCCAATGGATCACTGAAGTTGCTCTTCTTGGGCTCATTCTCCTTCTCAGCTGTACAGCCCAATATCAGTGAGGTGTTTACTTGCTCTCTTTCAACATTCCCCCTCAAGATTGGCTGGTGGAGATCCAATAAGCCAATCTTGCAATGGAGAGCATCACACACCTTTGATGATGTTGCCTTAGTAAAGATGTCAGCAACCTGATCAGAGCTCTTCACATATGATGGAATGATCACACCTTCCTGAACCTTTTCTCTGATATAGTGGCAATCCACTTCAATATGCTTTGTTCTTTCATGGAATACTGAATTGGATGCAATGTGGATTGCTGCTTGATTGTCACAGTGTAAGACAATTGGTTGAGATGATTCCACTCCAAGATCTTTAAGAAGATGCTTCAGCCAGACAAGTTCTCCAGTGATGCTTGCCATTGCTCTGTATTCAGCTTCAGCACTTGATCTTGAGATTACCTTCTGTTTCTTACTCTTCCACGTTACTAGATTTCCTCCAACAAAAGTACAATACCCAGTTGTTGACTTTCTGTCAGTCCTATCTCCTGCCCAATCCGCATCACAATAGCCAACAATATCAGTATTTGAATTGCATCCCATCCAAATACCTTTACCAGGTGTGCCTTTGATATATCTCAGGATTCTTTCCACCATTCTCCAATGATGTCTATTTGGAGCATGCATATGTTGACTCACTTGATTCACTGCAAAGCATAAGTCAGGTCTAGTGATGGTGAGATAAATCAGCTTTCCTACCATTCTCTGATATTGCTTCTCATCAGCTGCTGGTTCCCCCTCAGGCTCATCTTTATAGTTCTCTTCAATGGGAGTTTTACACGGCTTAGACCCCAGTTTTCCTGTCTCTGATAAAAGGTCTAAAGCATACTTTCTTTGGGAGAGAAACAGACCAGTATCAAGCTTGCATACTTCAATCCCAAGAAAGTATTTTAGTTCCCCTAGATCCTTGATATCAAATTTTCCCTTGAGAAGCTCTTTAGTGTGTTTAACACCATCTACATCATTGCCAGTTATGATTATATCATCAACATAGATCAATACCACCACTATACCTTTGTCTCCTTTGATTGTGAACAAGGTATGATCCGCCTCAGATCTTTTAAAACCATCTTCAATCAAGCAGTTACTCAACCTTTGATACCATGCCCTAGGAGATTGTTTGAGTCCATAAATCGCCTTCTTGAGCTTACACACTTTGGTGTTGTCAACTGCATCACGAAGGCCTTCAGGAGGTTCCATGTATACTTCTTCTTCTAAGTCTCCTTGCAAGAAAGCATTCTTCACATCCATTTGCCATAGATCCCATGATAGATTGGTTGCTATGGACAATAGAACCCTTACTGAATGTAACTTGGCAACCGGGGCAAATGTCTCCTTGTAGTCTTCTCCATACTTCTGAGTAAATCCCTTAGCAACAAGTCTTGCTTTGTACCTCTCAATCTCTCCTGAGCTTGTGTATTTGATAGTATACACCCATCGACAACCTACAACTTTCTTGTTGCTTGGTAGATTCACCACGTCCCATGTCCCATTCTTGAGCATAGATGCAATCTCCTCCTTCATTGCATTAACCCAAACTTCACTCATACAAGCTTCTTCATAACTTGTAGGGATTCTGTGCTGATCAATCTTAGACAAGAAAGCTTGATGTGTGCTTGGAAGATGAGCCACTGAACAATAGCCTTGAATTGGATGAGCAATAGCATGGCTGTTGTAGTAAACTCTAGTGTTCTTCCAATTTTCAGGGCCATGTCTTATTCTTTCACTTCTTCTTAAAGGTTGTGAAGCTGGTTCGTTTTCTGACTCAGTTTCCTCAGAATCTTCAACAACTGCATCTTCTAATGAAGCAGAGCTTGATTCATCTAACTCTTGTGATTCCCCCTCTCCAGTATCTCCATCAGACTTTGAAGTTGACCTTTCTTCCTCAACATGATCACTCCCTTCACTAGAATCTTCACTCTGGATGAGAGGTGTTCCTTGATTGGTTTCTCCATACTCAGTTGGTGTTGGTGTGTGTCTTGAACCAGCGAGTGTGTGTAAACCATCAAGGATGAATCTCAAGGTGGCTGCTCTGTCTCTAGATGAAGTAAGGTCTTCCAAGCTCTTCCAGTCCTTCTTATCAAAGTATCCATGTGCTTCATCAAATTTAACTTCCCTGGAGATATACACCTTCCTTGTGCTTGGATCATAGCACTTGTATCCCTTCTGAGTTGGAGAGTATCCTATAAACATACATCTGATGCTTCTTGGTTCCAGTTTGTTCCTTTGGGCCTCTGGAACAAAGGCATAGCACACACAACCAAACACCTTCATATGTTCATAGTTTGGTTTAGTGCCATTCAGGATCTCATATGGTGAAGCTTCTCCAAGCTGTTTTGTTGGAAGCCTATTGATTAGATAAGCTGAAGTCATAACTGCATCTCCCCAATACTCCTTAGGAACTCCTCTATCAAACATTATGGTTCTTGCAACTTCCATAAGGTGTCTATTCTTGCGTTCAGACACTCCATTTTGTTGGGGAGTGTAAGCACAAGAGGTTTGATGCACAATGCCATGCCTCTCCAATACCCTTCTGAATTCTTTGCTCATGTACTCTCCACCATTATCGCTTCTGAATACCTTGATCTTAGCTCCATACTTGTTAACTTGAAGAGAGACAAATGATCTTATGAGAGATGAGATGGAGCAGTGGAGTTGAACCCATAAAGCTTTATAAAGGGCTGTGAGCAAAGACTTGGGATCTGGTGACATAGTCATGTGATATAGTCGATTACATGCATCAACTACATGCATCAACTACATAGTCCGATAATATAGTCGACTACATGAATCGACTACATGGCCGTTGGGAAGCTTGAGGATCTGGTGACATAGTCATGTGATATAGTCGATTACATGCATCAACTACATGCATCAACTACATAGTCCGATAATATAGTCGACTACATGAATCGACTACATGGCCGTTGGGAAGCAGAAGGCTCCACTTGGTCTGTTTGAATTTTAAAAACCCTAATGTATCTATCTCTCTCTATATAATGTATCTCTCTCTGGTCGAAAATAACAACAAGAAATAAGAAGAAAAGAAGGGAGTAAGGGGGATTCCCCCTCTCCACTTCTATAAACAAAAGCTTAGTGTTTTCTTGCTCTAGAATTTCTTAATCTCTCAAATCTCTATAAATCTCACTCGAATCTCTTCTTATTCTCTTTATTCTCTCTAATCTCTGTTTCTGGTTCAAGTATACACTAGCAGAAACCAGATCCACTCTCTTCTTCATTTCGAGTTCTCTGCTACAAATACCACTGTTCATCCTGCTCCAAAACACACGACTTCACACTCTGTGAAATTCCAACACACGACTTCACACTCTGTGAAATTCCAACACACAAGACTTCATACTCTGTGAAATTTCAACATGGTATCAGAGCTAAGTTCATCAGAACTTGGTTCCTAGCTTCCGCAAGCTCAAGCTCACTCCCATGCCATTTCTAACCTGTGAAGAAGCTTCTGTCCAGCCAGCTGATTCAACCTCTACAAGAAGAAGGTGTTCATCCTAGGCGTGCCCAGAAAGTGTTCTTGGTTACTCATGATTTCTCATACCGTCCAGAAGAAGGGAAGGCCGTGGATCCAGAGTTTATGGAGTGGATTGGCTACCCTCTTCATCAAAACAGTCCAGGCTTGTTCTTATTCAAAGACCAGGAAGAAAGGTGAAAGCTTTCACCTTGTTACTGGTGGTGGCGACCAAAATATGAAGAAAGGTGGGGACTTTAGGCATGGAGAGTCCAAGGAAAGGTCCATGGAAGATGGAGAAGTTGGAATGCACGCCAACAACTCAGATTCTGTCCAATGGAATCAAGGATCTATACAATGATCCTTGGCTGTAAGAAAGCTCTTTCCTTTTGTAGAAAGCTTGAGTATAATGAACTGAATGTGTGTGTGTGATGTGTCTGGAACCTGAGGATTTGTTTAAAGATTGCTAGATGTGATTGTTTAGAATCTGTCCCAGGTAGTTTTGAAAGAGACTCGTTTGATTGATTGAGTTTTAAAATGCTTACTCCAGTTCTAAAAGTTGCTTGACATGATATTAGATAATATGTTCTGAATCTGCTTGCATACATGAATAGAAACTGTTTAAAGTAAAGCACTTGGGTCTGGTATTTGGAAATGATAATGTTGCTTAGTCTCTGTTCTAAATGGTTGTGTTGCTAGGATGATAGATAATTATGTCTAATCCAGCTTGCATTCATGAAAAGAATAGGTTAAGGCTGTTGCATTCTATTGTCATTGTTACTGCCTTAAGGTTGAGACACCTAGACTTGAGTCTAAGGGTCGTTTAAGGCAGGTGTTGTTTGCCTAAATGCCTTGTTATTGATGAGTTATCATACATGTGCATTTAAGAGAGTTGGTTGCTTGGATTTGAACTGAATGAGTTGTTTAGATTCAGTCCATTGCATCTTGTTAATCATTATGGATCAGACTTGGTGAGTTATCAAGCTCTGATCCTAATGTGTAGTCTAATTCTTGTTTGGAGTTTGAGTGTTGTTTCAGGGTCACAAAGAGTGTCACTTGTTCAGCATCAATCCAGAACAAAGAAGAAGGTGTTGCCCATGCAGTTCAGAGCCTACACATGATGTAAATTCCTGTAAATCCAGAGCCTACACATGATGTACATTCCTGACCATGGAGAGAAGAACCGGTTATAAGAAGCGCAGACCGTGAAGGTTGTTGAGCTCCTGGTTCAAGAGAAGAAGGTGTTGCCCATGCAGTTCAGAGCCTACACATGATGTAAATTCCTGTAAATCCAGAGCCTACACATGATGTATATTCCTGACCATGGAGAGACTGTTGATGAAGAGTCCAGATGGTAGTAAGTCATGGCTGAGATAGAATATGGCTGAACTTTGAAGATACTTCAGGAAGGAGTATTGATGAAGAGACAGACCAGTGTTTGATCAGCCATCCACCAGGCTGGATCTTCTCATCACTTGTGTGTAGAGAACCGGTTGATTTAAGCGCAGGCCATTTGGTTGATTGAGCTCCTGGTTCCAAGAGACACACAAGGAAGAGTTGTTCTAGGCAGTGGAGAGGAGATCAAGGGAGGAGGAACTGGTTGACTTAAGCGCAGCTGTTGGGGTGATGCGCTCCTGGTCCTAGCTCAGTCTTGCTCACTTCCAAGCTTGGTCCATCCCTATACTCTCTGGATCAAGCTTGAGGAGGGGTAATGAAGAAGCAATCCTGAAGATCCAGCCGCCACAAGCCATTGGCAAGCTGTGGAGTTCACACTTGCATCATAAACCAGATCAAAGAAGACTCAAGGAACTCATTGCAACCTTGCAAGCTTGGACCTTCACCTATTCTCGGTTCCAAGCTTGAGGGGGAGTGTGAATGAGCTTCCTATGATCTGAGAGATGTCTTAAGCTTGAGGAGGGGTAATGATGAGCATTCCTGAAGATCCAAGTCGTCCATTGCCTCAACTCACACCACACCGGTTCAAAGAAGCCACAACAAGGACAGCAACAACTTGGTGTTAGAACAGATGGCCATCAGAGACTACTTGACAAGAAGATCAGGTAGAGATGATTGGAATGCTATGAATCAGCCCAAGGCATGGAGTTAGAACAGTTACCTTCTGGTGGGGAAGCTATGGATCAGCTTCTACATGGAGTTAGAACAGTTACCCTCAGTTGGGAAGCTATGAATCAGCCCATAGCATGTGTGTGTGTACCTGGTTGATGAAGCTTCAATGATCTGTGAAGATGGAGTCCTTGGTGGTTATTCAAGAAGAAGAAGTAACCAAGGCAGAGAATGAAGATGATACTCAATGGAGTGAGTAGCTGGTCATCCGAGCACTTAAACCCAACAAGAGGTTGGGTGAAAGGGGGAGAAACCAAGATCAGTGTGAAGATGGGCTAGAGGAGCTCAAGTAGAGTTAGTGGTGAGCAGTCCAAGTCGGACTAGCTTGCACCACAGTGAGGGCCATGATCCAGAGTTCTTTGTGTCCACCACACTGGTTTAGACACAGAGAACTCATTGGCCAATCCCTAGGCCTTGAAGGAGCTTACTCTTTTCCTTATGAGGGTTTTATCCCTAAGAAGGGTTTTCTCTCATAAGGTTTTTAATGAGGAGTGACTTCAAGGTTCCAAGCTTGACTTAGGATCACCATAGTCAAGCTTGAGGGGGAGTGTTAACTTGAAGAGAGACAAATGATCTTATGAGAGATGAGATGGAGCAGTGGAGTTGAACCCATAAAGCTTTATAAAGGGCTGTGAGCAAAGACTTGGGA
>CAJHQQ010005206.1:0-19173 GCA_905132885.1 Moricandia moricandioides
TCAAGTATAAACAAGGTAAGGAGAATGTAGTTGCTGATGCACTATCTCGGAGGTATGTTCTCTTGACCACTCTAGATGCTAAGTTACTTGGATTTGAGCAGATAAAAGATATGTATGATACTGATCATGATTTCAAGGAAGCTTATGCTTCATGTGCAAAGTTTGCCTCAGGGCATTACTTTAGAAAGGAAGGTGGTACGGCCGTGGAATGGCTGTCTCTCCCTGGATCACTTGAAGGGGGCGTGGATGGATGATAGATGATGAGGATGGTCTTCTCCTTCAAGCTGTGGAAGGCTATAAGGATGTTTTGCTGCTCCTGAGACACAGGTGCACCCTGCTTGATGTCTAGGATGGATCACAGAAGATCACTCTTCCTTAGTGATATAAAACACGTCCACCTAAGTGAACAAAGAGACAAAGTCTCCACAGAGACGATAGGTTGAGCCAAAGCTTAAGTTTATTGAATAATGGTTCATCGTTTACATGGAGGCTCGTGGTTACATAAATAAGAAAGAAGAAAACGAAATCCTAAGCTAATAAAAACCCTAAACCAAAACCAAGTCGGTTTAGTGAAAACCATATCCTAATCCTATTGCTAATTGGTTTAAGATAGCCAAACTTAATCCTAATTGGTTTACACTTAATGAAATCATAAATAAACTATAAATAAACCATATTAGGCGTGCCTAATCTTCTTGGGCCAGTCATAATCCAAGCTGGCTTGTCTTTCCACTTTTTGGGCCGATAAAGGCCATTTTCGAACAACTCTTGCTTGGGCTCGATACATCTTGTTCCTGGTCCGACCAAGTGCCTCATTAAGCTCATTTTGATGATGAGATGCTCCTGATAATCAATTGCACCTCTGGTTCTTCATCTTCCATTTCCAACTCATTTCTCGGCCATGTCGGTTTAACCAGTCCATTTCTCGATCGTACCAGATCACCCATTTCATTTCCTCTCCAACCAGCTTTCTTTCACCCATTTCCTGGTCAATAAGGTTGCATACCAGACGTCCATGTTGGTACATAGTCACTCCTATCTTTATAAAGGCCTCATAGAGGTTCATAGCCTTCTCTCGGTCCAATACCTCATGAATAATGCCAATAAGCTCTCCAATAAGCCCATTAGGTCGTCCTGTGACCCATTGCCTTTCTGGTACATGGACTGACTTCCAAAACTTGAGTTTTAAGCTGATCCAGGTCGCACCATTCCCTCCTCCTTTAAAAGGATTTGTCCTCAAATCCAGCTCTTCAAGGATGAATGGACAGTCCAATCTCAGCTTCTTTGTTTCTCTTTGGAACAGGGTGTTGTTTAATCCTTTTTGCACGTTTATATTCCCTCCAGGTTCGAAAACAAGGTTTTGCAGGCCCTTGTTAAACCTCATATGCTCCACTAGGATAGTCTGAATCCATACAGAAGGTTTGGTTAGTAGATCACAAGAAAAATATTCAATGATTTCACCTTCTTCAACCATAGTTGTAAATGCAGATTCATGAGCTTTAGGTGATTCATTAAGCACTCCTTCTTCAGCTTGGTTTTGACCAGGCACGTGATCACATACAACTAATGATCTCTCCTCTTGTTTCAGATGGGTTTCCAAGTTGTCTGCTTGACAAAGAGTGGATGGTTCTGATTCAAACTCTTGTTCTCTCTCACCCTGTTTTGCTGCAGTTTCTTCTTTCTTCTCTGCTGGTTCCTTCTTGTAACAACTTAGCTCATCATCTCTGGATTCTGGACGTGGGACTGACCTCTGTTGTGGGTCTTTAATCACAGCAGTGAGTGATTGATCAATCATGTTCCTGAGGTTTTCCTTGAACTGTGGGCTTTGCAATTCATCAAGATATGCTTCCTGTAGCTGCAACTTTCTTTGTTCCTCACGACTATAGTAGGACTTTGGCTCATCTCTGGATGTCCTAACACGTCCTTTATCTTCCCTAGCTTGGCTTTGTATCCTTTCCAAATCAGTTTGCCCATATCTCTTGGCAACAAACCTTTTCTTCATGACAGCCTTCATCTCATACCAAGAAGAAATCTGTTGCTCTCCATATTGTCTCCTAGTATTAGCTGTCTGATACCACCAATCAAGTGCATATCCATATAAACCAGTAGATGCCAATTGAGCCTGCTTCTCTGCTGTGTACCCCTGACACTTGATAATTAAATCCATCTCCTTTACCCACTCTAGGTATGTATCTGGATCAAAGTCTCCATAGAAGGGTGGAATCTGGATCTGTTTTTTTCTTCTTTGCAACTCCCTTGTTGCTTTGCGCTCAGCATTCTCTTCATGGTTTCTTTTTCTTTCAAAAGAATACATATGAGACTGCTGGATATGATAGATCACGTGATTTAGGTTAAGAACAAAATCCCCAAACCTTCAAGTGGCTCTGATACCACTTGGTACGGCCGTGGAATGGCTGTCTCTCCCTGGATCACTTGAAGGGGGCGTGGATGGATGATAGATGATGAGGATGGTCTTCTCCTTCAAGCTGTGGAAGGCTATAAGGATGTTTTGCTGCTCCTGAGACACAGGTGCACCCTGCTTGATGTCTAGGATGGATCACAGAAGATCACTCTTCCTTAGTGATATAAAACACGTCCACCTAAGTGAACAAAGAGACAAAGTCTCCACAGAGACGATAGGTTGAGCCAAAGCTTAAGTTTATTGAATAATGGTTCATCGTTTACATGGAGGCTCGTGGTTACATAAATAAGAAAGAAGAAAACGAAATCCTAAGCTAATAAAAACCCTAAACCAAAACCAAGTCGGTTTAGTGAAAACCATATCCTAATCCTATTGCTAATTGGTTTAAGATAGCCAAACTTAATCCTAATTGGTTTACACTTAATGAAATCATAAATAAACTATAAATAAACCATATTAGGCGTGCCTAATCTTCTTGGGCCAGTCATAATCCAAGCTGGCTTGTCTTTCCACTTTTTGGGCCGATAAAGGCCATTTTCGAACAACTCTTGCTTGGGCTCGATACATCTTGTTCCTGGTCCGACCAAGTGCCTCATTAAGCTCATTTTGATGATGAGATGCTCCTGATAATCCAATTGCACCTCTGGTTCTTCATCTTCCATTTCCAACTCATTTCTCGGCCATGTCGGTTTAACCAGTCCATTTCTCGATCGTACCAGATCACCCATTTCATTTCCTCTCCAACCAGCTTTCTTTCACCCATTTCCTGGTCAATAAGGTTGCATACCAGACGTCCATGTTGGTACATAGTCACTCCTATCTTTATAAAGGCCTCATAGAGGTTCATAGCCTTCTCTCGGTCCAATACCTCATGAATAATGCCAATAAGCTCTCCAATAAGCCCATTAGGTCGTCCTGTGACCCATTGCCTTTCTGGTACATGGACTGACTTCCAAAACTTGAGTTTTAAGCTGATCCAGGTCGCACCAGAAGGATACTTATTCTTTGACAATAGATTGTGTGTGCCTAATTGCTCTTTGAGAGACCTTTTTGTCAGGGAATCCCATGGGGGCAGTCTAATGGGACATTTTGGGATTGCCAAGACCTTAAAGTTTTACAGGATCACTTCTATTGGCCGCATATGAAGAGAGATGTGGAGAGGATATGTGGAAGGTGTGCTACTTGCAAGCATGCCAAGTCCCAAGTTCAAAACCAGGGTTTGTATACTCCTTTACCTATTCCACACCATCCCTGGAATGACATTTCTATGGATTTCATTGTTGGTTTGCCTAGAACTAGGACTGGAAAGGATTCTATCTTTGTTGTTGTTGATAGGTTCTCTAAGATGGCACATTTCATAGCATGTCATAAGACTGATGATGCATTGCATATAGCTAACTTGTTCTTTAAGGAGGTTGTACGTTTGCATGGCATGCCTAGAACCATAGTTTCTGATAGGGACACTAAGTTTCTTAGTTACTTTTGGAAGACACTTTGGTCTAAGTTAGGCACTAAGCTTTTGTTCTCTACTACATGTCATCCACAAACTGATGGGCAAACTGAGGTAGTTAATAGGACATTAGGGACACTCCTGCGTGCATTCATTAGAAAGAACTTAAGAACATGGGAAGAATACTTACCACATTGTGAATTTGCATAAAATCATGCTATGCATTCTGCTTCTAAGTATTCACCATTTGAAATTGTTTATGGGTTCAATCCCACCTCTCCTTTGGATCTAATGCCTTTACCTGAGTGTGAAAGGACAAGTCTAGATGGCAAGAAGAAAGCCGAGTTGGTTCAACAGATTCATGAGAAGGCTAGACTAAACATAGAGCAGAAGACCAAGCTGTATGAGAAGCAAGCAAACAAGGGGAGACGTGTGAGGACCTTTGAAGTTGGTGACCAAGTTTGGTTGCACCTAAGGAAGGATAGGTTCCCCAACGAGAGGAAGTCCAAACTGATGCCAAGGGTTGATGGACCCTTTGAGATCATCCACAAGATCAATGACAATGCCTACAAGCTTGATCTCCAAGGTAAGTACGATGTATCAAATAGCTTCAATGTCACTGATTTGGCTCCTTTTGTTGTAGATGGACCTGATTTGAGGACAAATCCTTTTCAAGAGGGAGGGGATGATGTGATCATGGACCGGATCACTAAGGAGGACAATGAGGAGAGATTAGATGAGCAACATGAAGCCACAATGCATCAACCATTTGATGAGGATGTTCTAACCATTCCTGAAGGTCCCATGACTCGTTCCAGAGTCAAGAAGTTTAAAGAGAATGTTGTTGGATTACTCACTTCACATCCACAACAAGAAGGTCTTGGACAAGGTTTGATCCGAGATGTCTTGACCACCATTCAAGCCATCTCTACACCAAACTGAGGTAGTGTCTAGGCAGACATGGAGTGCGTGCTCTTTTCCTTGCTTTTGGTTTTGTCCCACGAGGTTTTCTAGGAGGAAGGTTTTTAACGAGGCCACAACATGTCTACAAATCACCTAAGTGCTATACTCGGTCCAAGACTAATAGAAGTGCATTTTCATTTCATTTTTAACTTATAAACTATAGTTTGCTTTCTTTCCTTTTTTGGTTCTTTGTCGAAAACCCTAGAGGCATGTCTCTGGTTTTCTTATTTAAAGGGTTCCTTATGCCCTATTGTACTCATCCAATCTTTTCTATACAAGTTTATTCATCTTTGCGGCTCTCTCTCTCTCTAAAAGAAGTGTGCCGAGTCTGGTGTGTCATATCCAGAGCCTAAGGGTGTCTAGTTTGGTGTGTAATATCCAAACCATTCATCTAGGAGTATCAAGAGATCATCCATCCCTCTTGTGTCACCATCCAATCCACACGCCTTGAAGGACTTGAGTCTTTTGATTCGTTCTTGCAAGGATTATCCATTCCCATCAACCAAAGAGCATCCTAGGGACGCATCAACGAATGAGGGACTCAAGTTCTTCAAGGTTTGTGTATTGAATGGTGACACAAGAGGGATGGATGATCTCTTGATACTCCTAGATGAATAACTCGGATATGACACACCAAATTAGACACCCTTAGGTCTCTGGATACTACACACCAGACTCGACACACTTTCTAGAGAGAGAGCCGTCAAGGAGAAAAGATACTTGTTTATTAAAAAGCTGGATGAGTACAATAGGGTTTAGAGACCCATTTAAATAAGAAACCAGAGAACATGCTCTCTAGGGTTTCGACAGTAAGCAAAAAAGGAAACTATAGTTTATGCTTTAAAATGAAATAAAATGTAACTTCTTTTAGTCTTGGACCGAGATAGGGCCTAAGTGATGTGAAGACAAGTTGTGGCCTCGTTAAAAACCTTCCTCCGGAAAACCTCATGGGACAAAACCAAAAGCAAGGAAAAGAGCACGCACCCCATGTCTTGCCTAGACACTAACTCAGCTTGATGTAGAGATGGCTTGAATGGTGATCAAGACATCTCGGATCAGACCTTGTCCAAGACTTTCTTGTTGTGGATGTGAAGTGAGTAATCCAACAACATTCTCTTTGAGCTTCTTGACTCTGGAACGAGTCATGGGACCTTCAGGAATGGCTAGAGCATCATCACCAGGTTGCTGGTGCAATGTGGCTTCATGTGGCTCATCTAGACTCTCCTTGTTCTCCTTAGTGATCCGGTCCATGATCACATCACCTCTTGTCCACAAGATTCAAACGGGACGCTCCTCCAGCCTTGACTACACACGATCCCGTTGAAACCTTATCATGTATCCGTTGTATTAAGCTTTATCCTTCTCTATATATTTGTAACACTTCCTCATTAATCGATTAAGCAAGTTATTCGAGTCTTATTCTTTTCTCTCTAGTGTTCTTGAGCTCCCAAATGGGTTCTTGAACAAATCGGCTCCTATTCTCTTACTTTCTTCTAATCTCTCTATTCTACTCTATTCTATCTTTGCATACTCAGATTTTACTCATTCTTTCATTGATGCAATCCAGGATGAGCTAATCTTAGATGAACTTAATGATGAAGCTGAATGGATGCAAGAACCAAGTTACTATGAAGAAGATGATATGGACCAGACCCAAAATGAAGATGTTTCTCTCTCAGCCCAAAAGAAGTCCAATGACCAGAAAGAAGATCCATTTGTCATATCTGTTGGGCCCATCACGAGATCCAGGTCCAAGAAGCTTATTGAGAAGATTGCTTGCCTTGTTCTGAACCAAGAAAGTGAGGAAGAGTTACTTGGCCAAACCACCATCACCCCAACCACCTTCATTTACTCAGCTGTCTTCTACAACAACTAATTTACTTATGTTTTTGTCTTATTTCTTTTCCCTAAGTGCTCATGCACAAAACTACAAGTCCCAAGGCTGTCATGCACGAAATTGTTGTTATTTTCCTTTAAAACTCTGTTTTGTTTCATTTGGAAGACAATCATCATTTTTATCAAAAACTCATTTCTCTTTGGTGATTCATTTGTTCTTAGAACAACTTGATTGTGGAGGCGTGTGAACCCAAAACAATCAACAAGCTCTCAATCTGACTGGTGTGTCAAATCCAGAGTGAGAGAGTGAAGAATCTGAGGTCTTTTCCGCAACCCTCAGTGTTTCAATCGATCAAATCCTTTCAACCCACCTATCCATAAACCCTAATTCGTCCATCAAGCCAATATCCATCAAAAACCATCTTTCAATCTGTTACAGAGTAGATCCAACCAAAATCAGAGTGGAAATCCTTGGGAAAAAAGTCATTAAGTGGTATCAGAGCAACCACTCTGTTGATCTACAAGTTCTGGGATATTTTTCAATCTCTAAACTATCAAAGTCTGAAACTTTCTGGGATTTCAAGTTCATTTCTGTGGAATTTCGAATTCATCTTTTATTCTGGGTATTTCTGTTCTTATCAATCTCTTATCTGTCTATCTGTTTGCAAGTGAGCCAAATCTGATAAACAAAGAAAATCCCCAGGAGAAATCGGGTTCAGTCTAGGAGAAATCAGACTGAGGTTTGGTAAAATCATTTGCTCATCCAAAATCTTGCAATCTGTCTATCTTTTCTTTTCTTTGGGGATTTGGGGTTCTGCATTTTTCACTTGATTGGGTTGTTTACAGAACCATTGAATCACTATCATCACCAAAAGCTTGAGAGATCAAAGGATATTGTGAGGAGAGAGTTCTGTTTATTGCTAAAGTTTGTTGATTTTGCAGGAAACCATGTCTGGAGAAAACAATGAACAAGAAGGAACACCAACACCTGCTGTCAATATTAATCCTTTTCAAATGCAGGCTCTAATTGCTGAGATCACCAAGCAAGTTCAAGATAATCTAATCAGAAGAGAAGAGGAAGCCAATGAATTATTTTATGGTTCTAGACAGCCTAGAAACAGAGCTGCAGAACGACAAGAAAGGAGAACCAGAAGGGAATCTAGTGAAGTTGAATCTGATGATGCTTATTCCTCTTCAGACAGAAGTGTAACCAGGTCCGTAAGAAACAACAACCAGCGTCCAAGAGTCAATGATAACTTGGGAAATATCAAGCTGAGAATCCCACCTTTTGCTGGAAAGAGTGATCCTGATGCATACTTGGAGTGGGAGAGAAAAATGGAACTAGTTTTTGATACTCATGTGAGAATAGATGAATTTAGGTGTGAGAGTGATATAGAAACAGAGTATGGTCGAAACTAAGAGAAAGAGAATGAAGAGATTAAGTGAGAATCAAAGAGAATGCAGTGAAGAGTATGAAAGTATGAGAGTGTTCTTGAGTATCAAAGAGGGTGAATTCGTGTGTAACCAGAGAGATTAGAGAGAATGAGAGACTAAGAGAGTATGGAACCAGAGAATAGTGAAGAAAGAGAACTCCTCTTTGCTTAGAGGTTTCAGAATACACATGGAGTGGCTTTATAGCCAGATTACAACTTGCAACATATTAAACTATTGTTAAAGTACAGATTTACTAAACTAATATTATTGTAGGGTTTCTGATGAAGCCAGGAGGATGCAGCCAAGGTGAATCTCGACCAGAGGGAGTGAGAGTGACAGGAGAGAGAGATGGGCACAGTCTGGTTGGGTGAAAGTGACAGCAGGCTCATCCTCTTATGCACATGTGACTTTTACTCTATTTTGTAAGTTTAGTGAAGAACTTGGTGAGATTAAGCAAGAACAAGAGAGAGAGAGAGAGAGAGAGAGTAAACGAGAGAGAGAGAGAGTAGGAAAGGATTCTTTCTCCTTATTTTAATTTAGAAAACTATACAACATGTTTTATAGACAAGGAGACAAGAAGAATATAATTAATCTATTCTGGTCTGATTTCAAATTCAAATTCGAAACTGGATGAGTTCCCACTCTATGTAGTTGAGGCATGTAGTTGATGCATGTAGTCGACTATATCAGCTCCCATGTAGTTGAGGCATGTAGTTGATGCATGTAGTCGACTATATCAGCTCCCATGTAGTTGAGGCATGTAGTTGATGCATGTAGTCAACTATGTCACTTGCCTATGTACACATATGTCTTCTCTTTATCTACACTCAGGTCAATACTCCCCCTCAAGCTTGACCATGTGAAACAAGTCAAGCTTGGAAGGACCATGACAAACATCCCTCATTAAAACCTTAGTATGCAAAACCCAATTGGGACAAAAACACACTAAGGAAAGAGTAGAGTTTTCATAGTCAGGGAAGTAGCTTTTGAGTGAGATCAATAAGCCCAAGCTTTGAGTATATGAACTCACACACCTTGGAGCTTGCAGCCTTGGTGAATATATCTGCAAGCTGATCCTCACTTCTCGTGTAGCAAGGTAGGATCACTCCTTGTAACACCATTTCTCTAACTTTGTGGCAGTCCACCTCAATGTGTTTGGTCCTCTCATGGAACACTGAGTTTGAGGCTATGTGGATGGCGGCTTGGTTATCACAATGCATTGTGATAGGAGCAGTGACTTCTATGCCCAAGTCCTTGAGTAGCTTCTTTATCCATACTAGCTCATTGGTCAGTTTTCTCATGGCTCTATATTCAGCTTCAGCACTTGAACATGACACCACCTTTTGCTTCTTGCTTTTCCATGTGACCAGATTGCCTCCAATGAAGGTGCAGTAGCCTGTTGTTGATTTTCTATCATTCCTATCTCCTGCCCAATCTGCATCACAGTAACCAACCACTTCTGTGTTGCCATTGCAACCCATCCATACACCTTGGCCTGGAGCTCCACTAAGTATCTGAGAATTCTCTCCACCATTTTCCAATGATGGACCTTTGGGACTTGCATATGCTGGCTTACCTGGTTCACAGCAAAGCAAATATCAGGTCTAGTAATGGTTAAGTATATTAACTTACCCACTAGTCGCCTAAATTGCTTTGGATCATCACAAGGAGTGTTCTCATACTCCCCCTCACGCAATATCTTATATCCATCTTCTAGTGGAGTCTTGGCTGGTTTCTCTCCAAGCATCCCTGCATCATTTAACAAATCAAGTGTGTACTTTCTTTGGGACAAGAAGAGCCCCTCTTTAGATCGGCATACTTCAATACCAAGAAAGTACTTTAGCTCACCAAGATCCTTAATATCAAATACAGATTTTAGAAACCCTTTAGTGTCCTGTATACCTTCTTTGTCACTTCCTGTGATGATGATATCATCAACATACACAAGAATGACTACTATACCTTGTTGGCTGGTGAGTGTGAACAAGGTGTGATCAGATTCTGATCGGTTGAATCCCCTTCCATTCAAGGTGGTACTGAGTTTGTGATACCAGGCTCTTGGTGATTGTTTAAGTCCATAGATTGCCTTCTTGAGTCTCCACACATTTCCTGGCTTCACCATATGCTCTAGACCCGGTGGTGGCTTCATATAAACCTCATCTTCCAGCTCTCCTTGTAGGAAGGCATTCTTGACATCCATTTGCCACAAATCCCACTCCAAGTTAACTGCAAGAGATAGTAGAATTCTAATGGTGTGGAGCTTTGCTACTGGTGCGAAGGTATCCAAGTAATCTTCTCCATATGTTTGAGTGAATCCTCTTGCAACCAGCCTGGTCTTCTTTCTCTCCGGCTTTCCATTTGCTAGATACTTGATTGTGTGTATTAGCCTACTTGTGACTGCCTTCTTGCCTTTGGGGAGCTCAGTCTCAAACCAAGTATCATTCTTGATCATAGCTCCCATTTCATCACCAACGGACTCTTTCCATTCATCATTGGCCATAGCTTCTTCATAGGTCTTTGGAATCCATTCCTCATCTAGATTGCTTATAAACACTTGATGCTCCACTGGATATTGGGCTAAGGAGCAAATGGCTTGAATAGGATGAGCTACAGCATTAGCATTGAAGTACACTCTTGTATTCTTCCAGTGCTCCGGACCATACTTGATCCTCGTGCTCCTTCTCAATGGTTGTATCTCTTGTACTATCTCCTCATGCTCCTGACCAGAGTTTCCTTGTTCTCCAGTCTCACTATCAGCCAATTCCTCATTATTTCCATCTTGGTCATGTATTTCAGAACCAGCTTCAACTGGTTCTTGTTGATTCCCCCCTTCATGATCAAGATGGGAGTTATCTAGGACTGGTTCAGTAGCTTGTGACACTGATTCTGATTCTGGAACTCTTGTACTTGGCTGATTATTGCCAAGACTCTCAAGGATGATTCTCAGATTGGTAGCACGGTCGGAGACTGTATTTGAGAGGTCCTTGAGACTTTCCCAACTTTTCTCATCATAGTATCCCTTGGACTCAATAAATTTGACATCCCTTGATACCATCACTCTTCTAGTCTCAGGTACAAAGCACTTGTAACCCTTCTGGCTGGAGGAGTATCCAATGAACATTGCCTTGACACTCTTAGGTTCTAATTTGTTTCTGAGTTCTCCTGGAATCAACACAAAACAAGAACACCCAAATACCCGTAGATGATCAATAGAGGGTTTTTCTTTAGTTAATACCTCATATGGAGAGACATCATGGAGAACTTTTGTTGGAGTTCGGTTGATGAGATAGCATGCTGTAACCACAGCATCACCCCAAAACCTCTTTGGCACACTGGTATGAAACATCATGCTCCTTGCCACCTCCATAAGATGTCGATTCTTTCTCTCAGCCACTCCATTTTGTTGTGGTGTATATGGGCAGCTAGTTTGATGGATGATTCCATGTTTTGCGAGATGATTTTTGAAAGCATGGCTTGTGTATTCCCCTCCATTATCTGACCTAAATATTTTGATCTTGGCATTAAAGTGGTTAGTAACATAGCTTTGAAAGTTCATAAACGCCTCTAATACTCTATCTTTAGATTGTATTAAGGTTAACCAAGTATATTTAGATTTTTCATCTATAAAGGTCACAAAGTATTTATGGTTTTCTCTAGATAGACAAGGAGCAGTCCAAACATCTGAGTGAACAAGATCAAAACAATGCTCATAAATAGTAGATGATTTAGTAAAAACAGTCTTGCAATGTTTTCCTAGGATACAAGCCTCACAAGTGTCATTTTTAAAAAGGAGATTAGGCAATATCAATCCTAGAGCACGAGAATGAGGATGGCCTAATCTAGCATGCCACAAAACATCAGTGATGCGTCCCTAGGATGCTCTTTGGTTGATGGGAATGGATAATCCTTGCAAGAACGAATCTAAAGACTCAAGTCCTTCAAGGCGTGTGGATCGGATGGTGACACAAGAGGGATGAATGAACTCTTGATACTCCTAGGTGAATGGTTTGGATATTACACACCAAACTAAGCACCCTTAACTCTGGATATGACACACCAGAACTCGGCACACTTCTTTTAGAGAGAGAGAGAGCCGCAAAAGATGAATGACTTCAATAGAAAAAGGTTGCGTGAGTACAATAGGGTATAAGGGACCCTTTAAATAAGAAACCAGAGACATGCCTCTAGGGTTTCGACAATGATTCAAAAAAGGAAAGAAATAAAAACTATAGTCTAAAGTTTAAAATGAAATAACATGTAACTTCTATTAGTCTTGGACCGAGTGTAGCACTTAGGTGATTTGTAGATATGTTGTGGCCTCGTTAAAAACCTTCCTTCTAGAAAACCTCGTGGGACAAAACCAAAAGCAAGGAAAAGAGCACGCACTCCATGTCTGCCTAGACACTACCTCAGTTTGGTGTAGAGATGGCTTGAATGGTGATCAAGGACATCTCGGATCAAACCTTGTCCAAGACCTTCTTGTTGTGGATGTGAAGTGAGTAATCCAACAACATTCTCCTTGAGCTTCTTGACTCTGGAACGAGTCATGGGACCTTCAGGAATGGTTAGAGCATCCTCATCAAATGGTTGATGCATTGTGGCTTCATGTTGCTCATCTAAACTCTCCTCATTGTCCTCCTTAGTGATCCGGTCCATGATCACATCAGCACCTCTCACTGAAGTGATCAAGGAAAACCGTGGGATTCACTTGGGGTCCAGCTCAAGAAGATGCTTTCAAACTGCTAAAAGGGAAGTTGACTAATGCACCACTTCTTATGCTTCCTGATTTCGGAAAAACTTTTGAAATAGAGTGTGATGCTTCTGGTGTAGGTATTGGAGCTGTTTTGATGCAGGAGAAGAAACCCATTGCTTATTTCAGTGAGAAGCTTGGAGGTGCCACTCTGAACTATCCAACCTATGACAAAGAACTCTATGCCCTAATCCGTGCTCTCCAGACTTGGCAACATTATCTCTGGCCCAAGGAGTTTGTCATTCATACTGATCATGAATCCTTGAAACATCTGAAGGGTCAACAAAAGCTCAACAAAAGACATGCCAAATGGGTGGAGTTTTTGGAAACATTTCCTTATGTCATTCAGTACAAACAAGGTAAGGAGAATGTGGTTGCTGATGCCCTTTCTCGAAGGTACACTCTTCTCTCTACTTTGGAAACTCAACTCCTCGGTTTTGAACAGATTAAGTCATACTATGCAACTGATCCTGACTTCAAAGAAGTTTATTCTAAGTGTGATAATGTTGCTGTAGAAAAACATTTCAAGAATGATGGTTTTCTGTTTTATGAGTCAAGATTGTGTGTTCCTAACTGTTCTTTGAGAGATCTCTTTGTCAGGGAAGCCCATGGAGGAGGATTGATGGGTCATTTTGGCGTTGATAAAACCCTGAAGAGTTTGCAGCATCACTTCTACTGGCCAAGAATGAGAAAGGATGTGGAAAAGCTGTGCAATCAGTGTGCTACTTGCAAGCAAGCCAAAGCAACAAACCAAACCAAAGGTATGTATATGCCTCTGCCTATTCCATCAGAACCCTGGGTAGATATCTCAATGGATTTTGTTCTTGGACTGCCTAGAACTAGGAAAGGAAGAGATTCTATCTTTGTTGTGGTAGATAGATTTTCTAAAATGGCTCATTTCATTCCCTGCCCCAAAACTGATGATGCTTCTTTGATTGCTGATTTGTTCTTTAAAGAAGTAGTTCGTTTACATGGAATGCCTAGATCAATTGTGTCTGATAGGGATACTAAGTTCTTGAGTCATTTCTGGAAAACTTTGTGGGCAAAACTTGGAACCAAACTGATGTTTCTACTACTTGCCATCCTCAGACTGATGGACAAACTGAAGTAGTTAATAGATCTCTGTCTACTCTCTTGCGAGCAATCATTAAAAAGAATCTTAAGACTTGGGAAGATTGTTTGCCTCATGTTGAATTTGCATACAACCATTCTGTTCATAGGGCTACTAAATTTTCTCCATTTCAGATTGTTTATGGATTTAGTCCTTTGACTCCTCTGGATATGTTGTCTTTGCCTTTGAAAGAACAAGCTAACCTTGATGGCAAACAGAAGGCCGAGTTTGTTGTGTCTTTGCATAAACAGGTTAAGGAGAATATTGAAGCTATGACAAAGCAGTATGAGAAGTATGCCAACAAAGGAAGGCGTGAACTGATCTTTAATCCTGGAGACTCGGTCTGGATATACCTCAGGAAGGATAGATTTCCAAATGAAAGAAAGTCCAAACTGATGAAAAGAAGAGATGGTCCTTTCAAAGTGCTTGAGCGAATCAACAATAACGCATACAAGATTGATCTTCAAGATAAGTATTATGTGAGTTCAACTTTCAATGTTTCTGACTTGGCTCCTTTTCATGCAGATCACTTGGATTTGAGGACAAATCCTTTCAAAGGAGGAGGGGATGATGCCATCCAGGATGAGCTAATCTTAGATGAACTTAATGATGAAACTGAATGGATGCAAGAACCAAGTTACTATGAAGAAGATGATATGGACCAGACCCAAAATGAAGATGTTTCTCTCTCAGCCCAAAAGAAGTCCAACGACCAGAAAGAAGATCCATTTGTCATATCTGTTGGGCCCATCACGAGATCCAGGTCCAAGAAGCTTATTGAGAAGATTACTTGCCTTGTTCTGAACCAAGAAAGTGAAGAAGAGTTACTTGGCCAAACCATCATCACCCCAACCACCTTCATTTACTCGGCTGTCTTCTACAACAACTAATTTACTTATGTTTTTGTCTTATTTCTTTTCCCTAAGTGCTCATGCACGAAACTACAAGTCCCAAGACTGTCATGCACGAGATTGTTGTCATTTTCCTTTAAAACTCTGTTTTGGTTTCATTTGGAAGACAATCATCATTTTTATCAAAAACTCATTTCTCTTTGGTGATTCATTTGTTCTTAGAACAACTTGATTGTGGAGGTGTGTGAACCCAAAACAATCAACAAGCTCTCAATCTGACTGGTGTGTCGAATCCAGAGAGAGAGAGTGAAGAATCTGAGGTCTTTCCGCAACCCTCAGTGTTTCAATCGATCAAATCCTTTCAATCCATCTATCCATAAACCCTAATTCGTCCATCAAGACAGTATCCATCAAAAACCATCTTTCAATCTGTTACAGAGTAGATCCAACCAAAATCAGAGTGGAAATCCTTGGGGAAAAAGTCATTAGGTATGATCAGATTCTGATCGGTTGAATCCTCTTCCATTCAAGGTGGTACTGAGTTTGTGATACCAGGCTCTTGGTGATTGTTTAAGTCCATAGATTGCCTTCTTGAGTCTCCACACATTCCCTGGCTTCACCATGTGCTCTAGACCCGGTGGTGGCCTCATATAAACCTCATCTTCCAACTCTCCTTGTAGGAAGGCATTCTTGACATCCATTTGCCACAAATCCCACTCCAAGTTAACTGCAAGAGATAGTAGAATTCTAATGGTGTGGAGCTTTGCTACTGGTGCGAAGGTATCCAAGTAATCTTCTCCATATGTTTGAGTGAATCCTCTTGCAACCAGCCTGGTCTTCTTTCTCTCCGGCTTTCCATTGGCTAGGTACTTGATTGTGTGTATTAGCCTACTTGTGACTGCCTTCTTGCCTTTGGGGAGCTCAGTCTCAAACCAAGTATCATTCTTGATCATAGCTCCCATTTCATCACCAACGGACTCTTTCCATTCATCATTGGCCATAGCTTCTTCATAGGTCTTTGGAATCCATTCCTCATCTAGATTGCTTATAAACACTTGATGCTCCACTGGATATTGGGCTAAGGAGCAAATGGCTTGAATAGGATGAGCTACAGCATTAGCATTGAAGTACACTCTTGTATTCTTCCAGTGCTCCGGACCATACTTGATCCTTGTGCTCCTTCTCAATGGTTGTATCTCTTGTACTATCTCCTCATGCTCCTGACCAGAGTTTCCTTGTTCTCCAGTCTCACTATCAGCCAATTCCTCATTATTTCCATCTTGGTCATGTATTTCAGAACCAGCTTCAACTGGTTCTTGTTGATTCCCCCCTTCATGATCAAGATGGGAGTTATCTAGGACTGGTTCAGTAGCTTGTGACACTGATTCTGATTCTGGAACTCTTGTACTTGGCTGATTATTGCCAAGACTCTCAAGGATGATTCTCAGATTGGTAGCACGGTCGGAGACTGTATTTGAGAGGTCCTTGAGACTTTCCCAACTTTTCTCATCATAGTATCCCTTGGACTCAATAAATTTGACATCCCTTGATACCATCACTCTTCTAGTCTCAGGTACAAAGCACTTGTAACCCTTCTGGCTGGAGGAGTATCCAATGAACATTGCCTTGACACTCTTAGGTTCTAATTTGTTTCTGAGTTCTCCTGGAATCAACACAAAACAAGAACACCCAAATACCCGTAGATGATCAATAGAGGGTTTTTCTTTAGTTAATACCTCATATGGAGAGACATCATGGAGAACTTTTGTTGGAGTTCGGTTGATGAGATAGCATGCTGTAACCACAGCATCACCCCAAAACCTCTTTGGCACACTGGTATGAAACATCATGCTCCTTGCCACCTCCATAAGATGTCGATTCTTTCTCTCAGCCACTCCATTTTGTTGTGGTGTATATGGGCAGCTAGTTTGATGGATGATTCCATGTTTTGCGAGATGATTTTTGAAAGCATGGCTTGTGTATTCCCCTCCATTATCTGACCTAAATATTTTGATCTTGGCATTAAAGTGGTTAGTAACATAGCTTTGAAAGTTCATAAACGCCTCTAATACTCTATCTTTAGATTGTATTAAGGTTAACCAAGTATATTTAGATTTTTCATCTATAAAGGTCACAAAGTATTTATGGTTTTCTCTAGATACACAAGGAGCAGTCCAAACATCTGAGTGAACAAGATCAAAACAATGCTCATAAATAGTAGATGATTTAGTAAAAACAGTCTTGCAATGTTTTCCTAGGATACAAGCCTCACAAGTATCATTTTTAAAAGAGAGATTAGACAATATCAATCCTAAAGCACGAGAATGAGGATGGCCTAATCTAGCATGCCACAATACATCAGAAGCTAACATAGAAGCAGAATTAAAAGCTGAATGTAAATCTGATCTAGACTTGGTGTCTTCAAGCAAATAGAGATCTCCTTTGCTCACACCTTTCCCAATCATTTTACTTGTCTCAATATCCTGAAAATGAACCTCATTAGGACTAAAGATAACATGACAATTCAAGTCAGTAGTGGCTCTTTTTACTGAAAGTAAATTAGAAGTAAAAGTAGGCATATAGAGAGCTTTAGATTCTTTATCAAATAGCGTGATATCTCCTATGCCCTCAATGGTGTTAGAAAATGAAGAACAGAGTGAAGAACCAGAGAAAAAGAAAGTAAACTCGAGGAGAGAGAGAGAGAGATACTCGAAACTAAGAAAGAGAGTGAAGGGAAACTTGTTTCCTTGAATTGAAGTGTGGCTCGGTTACATGCTTAAGTAGGCAAGTTGCCTATACAGAGAATGAATAAAATAAGCTTGCCTAAGTACAAAAGAAAGAATAAACTAAAGGACTCTGCTCGAGGGAGGTGGTCTGATCAAGACATGAAAGTGACATGTCCTCAACGGTTCAACCCTTAAGAGGAACATGTGATCTTTCCATTTGAATCCACTCTTCTTGCCTCTAAAATATCTCCAACGGTCTCTTCTCTCTTCTGGCAAGAACCGAGGGCGAGTTTGAACTTGCCTTGCCTCCTAAGACACGTTAGGTTGAGCTGAGGTGCCTTATGAGTCAAGTATTGTACGGACATACTTGTAACTCAAGCAAGTTCAACTCTGCTTCTTCTTCACTTGCATCCGGATTCTTTCTTCCTCTTATTTGATTATATACTTTGTCAAATACTCCCCCTCAAGCTTAGCCATACAGCATGGTTAAGCTTGGAGACCATGAACACATCCCTCATTAAAACCTTTGTGTGTAAAACCCACTGGGATAAAACCACACAAGGAAAAAGAGTAGATGTTTCATGGCTGAGGGGATCATGATCTGGATAGATCTATGAGTCCCAACCTTGGATGGTGCGACCTGGATCAGCTTAAAACTCAAGTTTTGGAAGTCAGTTCATGTACCAGAAAGGCAATGGGTCACAGGACGACCTAATGGGCTTATTGGAGAGCTTATTGGCATTATTCATGAGGTATTGGACCGAGAGAAGGCTATGGACCTCTATGAGGCCTTTATAAAGATAGGAGTGAGTATGTACCAACATGGACGTCTGGTATGCAACCTTATTGACCAGGAAATGGGTGAAAGAAAGCTGGTTGGAGAGGAAATGAAATGGGAGATCTGGTACGATCGAGAAATGGACTGGTTAAACCGACATGGCCGAGAAATGAGTTGGAAATGGAAGATGAAGAACCAGAGGTGCAATTGGATTATTAGGAGCATCTTCATCATCAAAATGAGCTTAATGAGGCACTTGGTCGGACCAGGAACAAGATGGATCGAGCCCAAGCAAGAGTTGTTCGAAAATGGCCTTTATCGGCCCAAAAAGTGGAAAGACAAGCCAGCTTGGATTATGACTAGCCCAAGAAGATTAGGCACGCCTAAGATGGTTTATTTTCAGTTTATTTATGATTTAATTAAGTGTAAACCAATTAGGATTAAGTTTGATTATCATAAACCAATTAGCAATAGGATTAGGACTTGATTTTCACCAAACCGACTTGGTTTTGGTTTAGGGTTTTTAGTTTTATGCTTTTAACAGCAGCACCACGTTTTGTATCAAAAACTTTTCATTCAATAAATTTATTTTCTTTGGTGCAAACCAGATCGATCCTTGGAGACGCTTGTCTCTTTGTTCACGTTGGTGAACAATTCTATATTACACTAAGAAGAGTGATCTTCTGTGATCCATCCTAGACATCAAGCAGGGTGCACCTGTGTCTCAGGAGTAGCAAAACATCCTTATAGCCTTCCACAGCTTGAAGGAGAAGACCATCCTCATCATCTATCATCCATCCACGCCCCCCTTCAAGTGATCCAGGGAGAGACAGCCATTCCACGGCCGTACCA
>CAJHQQ010005207.1:0-19173 GCA_905132885.1 Moricandia moricandioides
GGCTCACTGGCCAATCCCTAGGCTTTGAAGAACTCTACTCTTTTCCTTAGCTGGTTTTGTCCCAAATGGGTTTTCTGGATAAGGTTTTTAATGAGGGAGCTTCTTCAAGGTTCCAAGCTTGTCCAAGGATCTCCTATGGTCAAGCTTGAGGGGGAGTGTTGGAATGAAGAAGGAAGAAGCACCAGTTGAGAGTGAAGGTCACTTGTGCAAAGATTGTGCAAAGATAATGATGTGCAAAGTTTGTACAAAAAGATTATCTTGCACAAGATTTGCACAAGAAAGATAATGATGTGCAAAGTCGGGTCAGCCTCAAAACACCCAAAGATCAATGTGCAAAACAAGGGTTAAAGATAATCTTTGGTGCAAAGTTTGTGCAAAAGAATCAAGACCAATGTGCATAGTCCGGGTGAGTTTCTTGTCGACCAAAGAATCATGATCAGAAAGTGTTTGGCGCCTAAGGACCATTTAAATTCAAATGGAGTCAAGATGAGAAAGAGCTGTTATGATATGTCACTCTCACTCATGCTGGACGTGCCTGTCTCTCTCTCCAGCCTGCTCTGATTCAGAATAATAGTTGTTTAATGCTTCCTAGGATAATAATAGTTTAAGGGAACCCTCAGATATTGTTATTCTATTGTCTAGGGTTTCTGTATGTCTTTGGCTATTTAATAGCCCCTTGTACACGAATTGTAACTCAAGCAGAGGAGTTCTCTAGCTTCACTATTCTATGGTTTCTCAATCTCTTTAATCTCTCTCTGGTTACACAAGAACTCACTGCATTTTATACTCAAATCTCTCTTAATCTCTTAATTCTCCAGAAACTGTTTCTTTGATTCTCTCATACTCTCCTCATTCTCTTTCACCCTAAATCGCCCATACTCTGTTTCTACTTCATCCTCACACTTGGTTTTGTCTATTCTCACAGATACATTCTGGTTTGATTAGAATCAAGAAGAAATGGTCAAATCTCCAAAAAGGGTAAACTGGAATCACTTCGGTTAAAAGTGGAATAACATCTTCATCATAACAACTATGATATTGATTCAAATTCAGGGTGATTATCCACTGATTTATGAGTCCAAATAAAGCTTCTTACATCTTGATTCATTCTGGTTTGATTAGAATCAAAAGGAAATTGTCAAATCTCCAAACAGGGTAAACTGGAGTCACATCGGTTAAAAGTGGGATAACTTCTTCATCATAACTCCTATGATCTTGATTCAACTTCAGGGTGATTCTACACTGATTTATGAGTCCAAATAAAGCTTCTTACATTGTGATTCATTCTGGTTTTATTAGTATCAAGAAGAAATTGCCAACTCTCTAAACAGGGCAAACTGAAATCACTTCGGTTAAAAGTGGGATAACTTCTTCATCATAACTCCAATGATATTGATTTTACTTCAGGGTGATTATCCACTGATTTATGAGTATAAATAAAGCTTCTTACATCCTTATTCATTCTGGTTTTATTAGTATCAAGAAGAAATTGCCAACTCTCCAAACAGGGCAAAGTAGAATCACTTCGGTTAAAAGTGGGATAACTTCTTCATCATAACTCCAATGATATTGATTCAACTTTAGGGTGATTATCCACTGATTTATGAGTCAAAATAAAGCTTCTTACATCTTGATACATTCTGGTTTGATTAGAATCAAGAAGAAATTGCCAAATCTCCAAAAAGGGTAAACTGGAATCACTTCGGTTAAAAGTGGAATAACATCTTCATCATAACTCCTATGATATTGATTCAAATTCAGGGTGATTATCCACTGATTTATGAGTCCAAATAAAGCTTCTTACATCTTGATTCATTCTGGTTTGATTAGAATCAAGAAGAAATTGCCAAATCTCCAAACAGGGTAAACTGGAGTCACTTCGGTTAAAAGTGGGATAACTTCTTCATCATAACTCCAATGATATTGATTCAACTCCAGGGTGATTCTACACTGATTAATGAGTCCAAATCAAGCTTCTTACATCGTGATTCATTCTGGTTTTATTAGTATCAAGAAGAAATTGCCAACTCTCCAAACAGGCCAAACTGGAATCACTTCTGTTAAAAGTATGATAACTTCTTCATCATAACTCCAATGATATTGATTTAACTTCAGGGTCATTATCCACTGATTTATGATTACAAATAAAGCTTCTTACATCTTAATTCATTCTGGTTTGATTAGAATCAAGAAGAAATTGCCAAATCTCCAAACAGGGTAAACTGGAGTCACTTCGGTTAAAAGTGGGATAACTTCTTCATCATAACTCCTATGATCTTGATTCAACTTCAGGGTGATTCTACACTGATTTATGAGTCCAAATAAAGATTCTTACATCTTGATTCATTCTGGTTTGATTAGAATCAAGAAGAAATTGCCAAATCTCCAAACAGGGTAAACTGGAATCACTTCTGTTAAAAGTGGAATAACATCTTCATCATAACTCCTATGATATTGATTCAAATTCAGGGTGATTATCCACTGATTTATGAGTTCAAATAAAGCTATTTACATCTTGATTCATTCTGGTTTGATTAGAATCAAGAAGAAATTGCCAAATCTCCAAACAGGGTAAACTGGAGTCACTTCGGTAAAAAGTGGGATAACTTCTTCATCATAACTCCTATGATCTTAATTCAACTTCAGGGTGATTCTACACTGATTTATGAGTCCAAATCAAGCTTCTTACACCGTGATTCATTCTGGTTTTATTAGTATCAAGAATAAATTACCAAATCTCCAAACAGGGCAAACTAGAAACACTTCGGTTAAAATTGGGATAACTTCTTCATCATAACTTCTATGATCTTGATTCAACTTCAGGGTGCTTCTACACTGATTTATGAGTCCAGATAAAGTTCTTACATCTTGCTTCATTATGGTTTTATTAGTATCTAGAAGAAATTGCCAACTCTCCAAACAGGGCAAACTGGAATCACTTCGGTTAAAAGTGGGATAACTTCTTCATTATAACTCCAATGATATTGATTCAACTTCAGGGTGATTATACACTGATTTATGAGTCAAAATAAAGCTTCTTAAATCTTGATACATTCTGGTTTGATTAGAATCAAGAAGAAATTGCTAAATCTCCAAACATGGTAAACTGGAATCACTTCGGTTAAAAGTGGAATAACATCTTCATCATAACTCCTATGATATTGATTCAAATTCAGGGTGATTATCCACCGATTTATGAGTCCAAATAAAGTTTCTTACATCTTGATTCATTCTGGTTTGATTAGAATCAAGAAGAAATTGCCAAATCTCCAAACAGGGTAAACTAGAATCACTTCGGTTAAAAGTGGGATAACTTCTTCATCATAACTCCAATGATATTGATTCAACTCCAGGGTGATTCTACACTGATTAATGAGTCCAAATCAATCTTCTTACATCGTTATTCATTCTGGTTTTATTAGTATCAAGAATAAATTGCCAAATCTCCAAAAAGGGTAAACTGGAGTCACTTCGGTAAAAAGTGGGAAAACATCTTCATCATAACTCCTATGATATTGATTCAACTTCAGGGTGATTCTACACTGATTTATGAGTCCAGATCATGATTCTTACATCTTTCTTCATTATGGTTTTATTAGTATCAAGAAGAAATTGCCAACTCTCCAAACAGGGCAACCTGGAATCACTTCGGTTAAAAGTGGGATAACTTCTTCATCATAACTCCAATGATATTGACTCAACTTCAGGGTAATTATCCACTGATTTATGAGTCAAAATAAAGCTTCTTACTTCTTGATACATTCTGGTTTGATTAGAATCAAGAAGAAATGGTCAAATCTCCAAAAAGGGTAAACTGGAATCACTTCGGTTAAAAGTGGAATAACATCTTGATCATAACAACTATGATATTGATTGAAATTCAGGGTGATTATCCACTGATTTATGAGTCCAAATAAAGCTTCTTACATCTTGATTCATTCTGGTTTGATTAGAATCAAGAAGAAATTGTCAAATCTCCAAACAGGGTAAACTGGAGTCACTTCGGTTAAAAGTGGGATAACTTCTTCATCATAACTCCTATGATCTTGATTCAACTTCAGGGTGATTCTACACTGATTTATGAGTCCAAATCAAGCTTCTTACATTGTGATTCATTATGGTTTTATTAGTATCAAGAAGAAATTGCCAACTCTCCAAACAGGGCAAACTGAAATCACTTCGGTTAAAAGTGGGATAACTTCTTCATCATAACTCCAATGATATTGATTTAACTTCAGGGTGATTATCCACTGATTTATGAGTCTAAATAAAGCTTCTTACATCCTTATTCATTCTGGTTTTATTAGTATCAAGAAAAAATTGCCAACTCTCCAAACAGGGTAAACTGGAATCACTTCGGTTAAAAGTGGGATAACTTCTTCATCATAACTCCAATGATATTGATTCAACTTTAGGGTGATTATCCACTGATTTATGAGTCAAAATAAAGCTTCTTACATCTTGATACATTCTGGTTTGATTAGAATCAAGAAGAAATTGCCAAATCTCCAAAAAGGGTAAACTGGAATCACTTCGGTTAAAAGTGGAATAACATGTTCATCATAACTCCTATGATATTGATTCAAATTCAGGGTGATTATCCACTGATTTATGAGTCCAAATAAAGCTTCTTACATCTTGATTCATTCTGGTTTGATTAGAATCAAGAAGAAATTGCCAAATCTCCAAACAGGATAAACTGGAGTCACTTCGGTTAAAAGTGGGATAACTTCTTCATCATAACTCCAATGATATTGATTCAACTCCAGGGTGATTCTAAACTGATTAATGAGTCCAAATCAAGCTTCTTACATCGTGTTTCATTCTGGTTTTATTAGTATCAAGAAGAAATTGCCAACTCTCCAAACAGGGCAAACTGGAATCACTTCGGTTAAAAGTAGGATAACTTCTTCATCATAACTCCAATGATATTGATTTAACTTCAGGGTGATTATCCACTGATTTATGATCCCAAATAAAGCTTCTTACATCTTGATTCATTCTGGTTTGATTAGAATCAAGAAGAAATTGCCAAATCCCCAAACAGGGTAAACTGGAGTCACTTCGGTTAAAAGTGGGATAACATCTTCATCATAACTCCTATGATCTTGATTCAACTTCAGGGTGATTCTAGACTGATTTATGAGTACAAATCAAGCTTCTTACATCGTGATTCATTATGGTTTTATTAGTATCCAGAAGAAATTGCCAACTCTCCAAACAGGGCAAACTGGAATCACTTCGGTTAAAAGTGAGATAACTTCTTCATCATAACTCCAATGATATTGATTTAACTTCAGGGTGATTATCCACTGATTTATGATTACAAATAAAGCTTCTTACATCTTGATTCATTCTGGTTTGATTAGAATCAAGAAGAAATTGTCAAATCTCCAAACAGGGTAAACTGGAGTCACTTCGGTTAAAAGTGGGATAACTTCTTCATCATAACTCCTATGATCTTGATTCAACTTAAGGGTGATTCTACACTGATTTATGAGTCCAAATCAAGATTCTTACATCTTGATTCATTCTGGTTTGATTAGAATCAAGAAGAAATTGCCAAATCTCCAAACAGGGTAAACTGGAATCACTTCGGTTAAAAGTGGAATAACATCTTCATCATAACTCCTATGATATTGATTCAAATTCAGGGTGATTATCCACTGATTTATGAGTTAAAATAAATCTATTTACATCTTGATTCATTATGGTTTGATTAGAATCAAGAAGAAATTGCCAAATCTCCAAACAGGGTAAACTGGAGTCACTTCGGTAAAAAGTGGGATAACTTCTTCATCATAACTCCTATGATCTTAATTCAACTTCAGGGTGATTCTACACTGATTTATGAGTACAAATCAAGCTTCTTATATCGTGATTCATTCTGGTTTTATTACTATGAAGAATAAATTGCCAAATCTCCAAAGAGGGCAAACTAGAAACACTTCGGTTAAAATTGGGATAACTTCTTCATCATAACTTCTATGATCTTGATTCAACTTCAGGGTGCTTATACACTGATTTATGAGTCCAGATTAAGATTCTTACATCTTGATTCATTATGGGTTTATTAGTATCAAGAAGAAATTGCCAACTCTCCAAACAAGGCAAATTGGAATCACTTCGGTTTAAAGTGGGATAACTTCTTCATTATAACTCCAATGATATTGATTCAACTTCAGGGTGATTATACACTGATTTATGAGTCAAAATAAAGCTTCTTACATCTTGATACATTCTGGTTTGATTAGAATCAAGAAGAAATTGCTAAATCTCCAAACAGGGTAAACTGGAATCACTTCGGTTAAAAGTGGAATAACATCTTCATCATAACTCCTATGATATTGATTCAAATTCAGGGTGATTATCCACCGATTTATGAGTCCAAATAAAGGTTCTTACATCTTGATTCATTCTGGTATGATTAGAATCAAGAAGAAATTGTCAAATCTCCAAACAGGGTAAACTAGAATCACTTCGGTTAAAAGTGGCATAACTTCTTCATCATAACTCCAATGATAGTGCTTCAACTCCAGGGTGATTCTACACTGCTTAATGAGTCCAAATCAATCTTCTTACATTGTGATTCATTCTGGTTTTATTAGTATCAAGAATAAATTGCCAAATCTCCAAACAGGGTAAACTGGAGTCACTTCGGTAAAAAGTGGGAAAACATCTTCATCATAACTCCTATGATATTGATTCAACTTTAGGGTGATTCTACACTGATTTATGAGTCCAGATCATGATTCTTACATCTTGATTCATTATGGTTTTATTAGTAGCAAGAAGAAATTGCCAACTCTCCAAACAGGGCAACCTGGAATCACTTCGGTTAAAAGTGGGATAACTTCTTCATCATAACTCCAATGATATTGACTCAACTTCAGGGTGATTATCCACTGATTTATGAGTCAAAATAAAGCTTCTTACATCTTGATACATTCTGGTTTGATTAGAATCAAGAAGAAATTGCCAAATCTCCAAAAAGGGTAAACTGGAATCACTTCGGTTAAAAGTGGAATAACATCTTGATCATAACTCCTATGATATTGATTCAAATTCAGGGTGATTATCCACTGATTTATGAGTCCAAATAAAGCTTCTTACATCTTGATTCATTCTAGTTTGATTAGAATCAAGAAGAAATTTCCAAATCTCCAAACATGGTAAACTGGAGTCACTTCGGTTAAAAGTGGGATAACATCTTCATCATAACTCCTATTATCTTGATTCAACTTCAGGGTGATTCTACACTGATTTATGAGTCCAAATCAATCTTCTTACATCATGATTCATTCTGGTTTTATTAGTATCAAGAAGAAATTGCCAACTCTCCAAACAGGGCAAACTGGAATCACTTCGGTTAAAAGTGGGATAACTTCTTCATCATAACTCCAATGATATTGATTCAACTTCAGGGTGATTATCCACTGATTTATGAGTCAAAATAAAGCTTCGTACATCTTGATACATTCTGGTTTGATTAGAATCAAGAAGAAATTGCCAAATCTCCAAACAAGTTAAACTGGAGTCACTTCGGTTAAAAGTAGGATAACTTCTTCATCATAACTCCAATGATATTGATTCAACTTCAGGGTGATTCTACACTGATTAATGAGTCCAAATAAAGCTTCTTACATCATGATTCATTCTGGTTTTATAAGTATCAAGAAGAAATTGCCAACTCTCCAAACAGGGCAAACTGGAATCACTTCGGTTAAAGTGGGATAACTTCTTCATCATAACTCCAATGATATTGATTCAACTTCAGGGTGATTATCCACTGATTTGTGATTCAAAATAAAGCTTCTTACATCTTGATACATTCTGGTTTGATTAGAATCAAGAAGAAATTGCCAAATCTCCAAAAAGGGTAAACTGGAATCACTTCGGTTAAAAGTGGAATAACATCTTCATCATAACTCCTATGATTGATTCAAATTCAGGGTGATTATCCACTGATTTTTGAGTCCAAATAAAGCTTCTTACATCTTGATTCATTCTGGTTTGATTAGAATCAAGAAGAAATTTTCAAATCTCTAAACATGGTAAACTAGAGTCACTTCGGTCAAAAGTGGGATAACTTCTTCATCATAACTCCTATGATCTTGATTCAACTTCAGGGTGATTCAACACTGATTTATGAGTCCAAATCAAACTTCTTACATTGTGATTCATTCTGGTTTTATTAGTATCAAGAAGAAATTGCTAACTCTCCAAACAGGGCAAACTGAAATCACTTCGGTTAAAAGTGGGATAACTTCTTCATCATAACTCCAATGATATTGATTTAACTTCAGGGTGATTATCCACTGATTTATGAGTCTAAATAAAGCTTCTTACATCGTGATTCATTCTGGTTTTATTAGTATCAAGAAGAAATTGCCAAATCTCCAAACAGGGTAAACTAGAGTCACTTCGGTTAAAAGTGGGATAACTTCTTCATCATAACTCCTATGATCTTGATTCAACTTCAGGGTGATTCTACACTGATTTATGAGTCCAAATCAAGATTCTTACATCTTGATTCATTCTGGTTTGATTAGAATCAAGAAGAAATTGCCAAATCTCCAAACAGGGCAAACTGGAATCACTTCGGTTAAAAGTGGGATAACTTCTTCATCATAACTCCAATGATATTGATTCAACGTTAGGGTGATTATCCACTGATTTATGAGTCAAAATAAAGCTTCTTACATCTTGATACATTCTGGTTTGATTAGAATCAAGAAGAAATTACCAAATCTCCAAAAAGGGTAAACTGGAATCACTTCGGTTAAAAGTGGAATAACATCTTCATCATAACTCCTATGATATTGATTCAAATTCAGGGTGATTATCCACTGATTTATGAGTCCAAATAAAGCTTCTTACATATTGATTCATTCTGGGTTGATTAGAATCTAGAGAGTATGTTCTCTGGTTTCTTATTTAAAGGGTTCTCTACACCCTCTTGTAATCATCCAACTTTTTAATAACAAGTATCATTCATTCTTGACGGCTTTCTCTCTCTAGAAGGTGTCAAGTTCTGGTGTGTAGTATCCAGAGACCTAAGGGTGTTTAGTTTGGTGTGTCATGTCCAAGTTATTCATCTAGGAGTATCAAGAGATCATCCATCCCTCTTGTGTCACCATTCAATCCACACACCTTGAAGAACTTGAGTCTCTGAATCGTTCTTGCAAGGATCTATCCATTCCCATCAACCAAAGAGAATCCTAGGGACGCATCAAGTGGTATCAGAGCAACTTTGGTTGGGAAGTACTCGCTACCCTCTTTTGTTCTCTTGTTTTCTTTTGTTGTTCATCCGTGTTCAATCTATATCATCTTGAATAAGCATTACAACTCTTTTTTTTAGGGCTGCTCGTGACTGAATAAGAGTTTAGACAAGAACTTTGAGACTTTCCTTATTTGGATTTTTCGGAAACCCTAGAGAGATAAAAACCCTAGCCGCATGCATTCCTTGTGTCGATTACTTTGTGCATTAGTCTAGTTTGTTTCTCACCTTGAACACGAGTAGCATAAGCTTGTTAGGTTGCTAGGAAACCTTAGAAGAGTTTAGGAAAAGGTTTAGAAGTTTTTCCTTTTTGCTTGAATCCTTTTTCCTTTTCTAGCCGATTTCTCCTTTTTTGTTTTGTCTTGCAAGACAAGCTTGTTTGCTTTTCCTTTTTGCTTGTTTTCTTTTTCCTTTTTGCTTGTCTTGTTCCCTAGAAACCTTTTACTGGTTATTTTGGTTACCTTTGTGCAGGAAGCATGGTCTCCAAGTCTGAAGAAGAAGCTTAACTCGTCAGCTTCTCATGGAGGCTATGTCGGCTCAACTCAACCAAAACATGGTGGCAACCATGACCGAGATGATGAGGACCAACCTCAATGACCTCAGGAGAGAGCTCAGAGAAGACATCAGGAGAGCTACTAGTCAAGCACCAAACCGAGAGACTAGGAGAGAAAGAGAGAGGAGAGAGGAGAGACCTCATGCAACTCGCCAAGAGCATGATGGTTATGAGGAGACTGACAATGAGTATGAGCACCTCAGTTCATCCTCAAGAAGACCTAGGCGTGTCCAAGAGAGAAGGATGAACCAGGGAGATGAGCTTGCTGGTTTGAAGATCAAGATACCCCCATTCCATGGCAAGGCTGATCCGGATGCCTACCTTGAGTGGGAGAAGAAGATTGAAAGTCTTGATGGAAAGGAACCAATCTGTTACAGCAAGGAGAAAGAAGTCTCTAAGCCATTTAAAGAAGATAAACAATTCTGTTTATTCAGTGAAAAGGATAAGGAGGCATTGTTACAAGTCATGATGGATGTGGAGAAGCAAATCAAACGGACCAACACAGCACGTCCATCCATTGAAACCCAGCATCAAGAACCAGCACCAGTTGCGCCTATGCAAGAAGATCAAGACAAAGTAACCTCCCATATCTTTCATAAAGAAGAGCAGCCTGTTCAGAACGTCATGGTCCCTTTAAAACAACACATAGTAGCAGAGAAGACACCCAAGGAACCTCAGAGAGCTCGTAGAATGAATCAACTAATTGTCTTTGATCCATGTGATTTCCAAAGGACCTTCTTAGGTACTTTTCTGTTCACTCCTTTTGTTTGGTACAAGAAAGGAGAAGTGGAACTATCAAGACACGACTTGGACACGAGGCATGTTGTATTTGAGCCTGGAGGAGAGGTCTTGAATCAGAAGAACAAGATCAAACAAATTAAGAAGAGTTCAGCTGCACCAACATTTGATTTTGTAGATTTCTCATCCTCTGAAGATAAGGGGTTGCACGTCTCAGCTCAGCAAGAGTTTCACTATGAAACCAACTGGAGAATGAAGCCAAATCAGTCACGGATCCAACAAACCAGACAACGCAGAAAATGGCCTCCTGATCATCAAGATATTGCTAGTTTTGCAAAACATGCCGGTTTGGATCTTTCCCAAGAGGAACTTATGTCTGATTGTGCTGGAAGGTTACAGACCTACTCGTGGAGACCTGGAGGATATTTCCACAAGATTATCACCCTTGGAGAGTGCTCTGTTCGTGCTAGAACAAGTTGGGGTCATAAGGAGTTTGAAGTTGATCAAAAGGACTTGCATCTTGACCATATCAAGATTTGGAAGCCACCGGATATGCAGCAACTTCAGTACCAATGCAAAGATTATCAAAATGTAATTGGAGATGAAGAATTCACTAGAGTCAATGGTGAAGTGATTACTGGAGCAGGAGAAGAACTCATGTTTTCTTCTCAAATCAAAGAGAAACCACCAGATGAACTTAGTCTACAACAATCTCCAAAGAAACCAACCCGGGGTAACTATCTAAACTCAAAGAAAAACATGAAGCCTGATTTGCTTGCTGTGGGTACAGGTCAAACTGTTTTGAGATCTACCATTTTCGAAAAGAGAAGCTATAATAATGATCAGAGTATCAAGAATGGGTTGTTGGCTAAGTTGTTGATGCAACCATCAAGCCTTGGAAACTGCCTAGCCGCCAGCTTTGACATAGGAACAGTCCGAGGGTCATATCTCAACAACCACAAGGAATTAACCATCAAACTCGACTGCCATGGAAACTTAACTCATCAGGGTCTCACGTCGATTTGGAATCAAGTCCAAACCTTCTCAGATGAAAGAGTTATGGGTTCTACAAATCGGGTGATCCTGTATTGGCTATCTTTGAATTTTTCTGAGTTTAAAACATCTCAATCCTATATATGGCGACCAGGTGAGCATGCTAAGGTAAGTGATCATGTTTTCAAGAGTTCATTTATCAATTACACAGATATGATGCACTTGTTTTTGTCAAAAGAGCCATGTGCAGATTATGATGAAGCTTGGAAGCATACAAGAAGAAAGAACAAGCATGTGGAAGACAAGCGGTTCAAGCCACCTGATTTGGATCAGGATAAGCACCAAGACGTCACTGGCTTCATCCTCATCAAAGAAGCACCACCAGAAGCAGCACACAAGCCAAAACCGAGCAAAAACCAATTTGGGATAAGATTATTACTCTTTGATAAACTTTCATGTGCTAACTTGCTTTGTTTCAATATATCAGGTTTGAGTAATGCATCAGGAACTAAATGGATTAATGCCTTCTACATATCCAAACCAGTCAGCAACAATGCCTATCAAAGAGGCTTGCAAGGTAAAACAGATTTGAGGACAAATCTTTTTGAAGAGGGAGGGGATGATGTGATCATGGAAAGCACCAAAGAATGGAAGCATGAACCTGAACCTGAAGAGCTTGAGGATGCAACATTTAAGAGTGCATTTGATGTGATCATGGACCGGATCACTAAGGAGAACAAGGAGAGTCTAGATGAGCCACATGAAGCCACATTGCACCAACAACTTGGTGATGATGCTCTAGCCATTCCGGAAGGTCCCATGACTCGTTCCAGAGTCAAGAAGCTTAAAGAGAATGTTGTTGGATTACTCACTTCACATCCACAACAACAAAGTCTTGGACAAGGTCTGATCCGAGATATCTTGATCACCATTCAAGCCATCTCTACATCAAGCTGAGTTAGTGTCTAGGCAAGACATGGGGTGTGTGCTCTTTTCCTTGCTTTTGGTTTTGTCCCACGAGGTTTTCCGGAGGAAGGTTTTTAACGAGGCCACAACTTGTCTTCACATCACCTAAGTCCTATCTCGGTCCAAGACTATAGAAGTTACATTTTTATTTCATTTTATTTAAAAGTTTATGTTAAACTCTAGTTTCCTTTTTTGGTCATTGTCGAAACCCTAGAGGATACGTCTCTGGTTTCTTATTTAAAGAGGTCTCTACGCCCTCTTGTAATCATTCAGTCTTTTAATAAACAAGTATCATTCATCTTGACGGCTCTCTCTCTCTCTAGAAGGTTTGCCGAGTTCTGGTGTGTAGTATCCAGAGACCTAAGGGTGTTTAGTTTGGTGTCTCATATCCAAGTTATTCATCTAGGAGTATCAAGAGATCATCCACCCCTCTTGTGTCACCATTCAATCCACACGCCTTGAAGAACTTGAGTCTCTGATTCGTTCTTGCAAGGATCTATCCATTCCCATCAACCAAAGAGCATCCTAGGGACGCATCATAACTCCTATGATCTTGATTCAACTTCAGGGTGATTCTACACTGATTTATGAGTCCAAATCAAGATTCTTACATCTTGATTCATTCTGGTTTTGATGTGATCATGGAAAGCACCAAAGAATGGAAGCATGAACCTGAACCTGAAGAGCTTGTAGCTGAGATTGCAACATTTAAGAGTGCATTTGATGTGATCATTGACCGGATCACTAAGGAGAACAAGGAGAGTTTAGATGAGCCACATGAAGCCACATTGCACCAGCAACCTGGTGATGATGCTCTAGCCATTCCTGAAGGTCCCATGACTCGTTCCAGAGTCAAGAAGCTTGGAGAGAATGTTGTTGGATTACTCACTTCACATCCACAACAAGAAAGTCTTGGACAAGGTCTGATCCGAGATGTCTTGATCACCATTCAAGCCATCTCTACATCAAGCTGAGTTAGTGTCTAGGCAAGACATGGGGTGCGTGCTCTTTTCCTTGCTTTTGGTTTTGTCCCACGAGGTTTTCCGGAGGAAGGTTTCTAACGAGGCCACAACTTGTCTTCACATCACTTAGGCCCTATCTCGGTCCAAGGCTAAAAGAAGTTACATTTTATTTCTTTTTAAAGCATAAACTATAGTTTCCTTTTTTTGGTTATTGTCGAAACCCTAGAGAGCATGTTCTCTGGTTTATTATTTAAATGGGTCTCTAAACCCTATTGTACTCATCCAACTTTCAATAAACAAGTTATCTTTTCTCCTTGACGGCTCTCTCTCTAGAAAGTGTGTCGAGTCTGGTGTGTAGTATCCAGAGACCTAAGGGTGTCTAATTTGGTGTGTCATATCCGAGTTATTCATCTAGGAGTATCAAGAGATCATCCATCCCTCTTGTGTCACCATTCAATCCACAAACCTTGAAGAACTCGAGTCCCTGATTCGTTCTTGCAAGGATCTATCCATTCCCATCAACCAAAGAGCATCCTAGGGACGCATCAAGTGGTATCAGAGCAACTTTGGTTGGGAAGTACTCGTTATCCTCTCTTATTTTCTTGTTGTTTCATCCGTGTTTCATCTCTATCACTTTGAATAAGCAGTAGCACTGATTTGTTTAGGGCTCCTCGATTTGCATAAGAGATTAGACAAGGATTTTAAACTTTCCATTTTGGTTTTTTTTTTTCGGAAACCCTAGGGAGAGAAGAACCCTAGCCGCATACCTCACCTTTGTCGATCACTTTGTTCATCTGTTTAACTTGTTTATCACCTTGAACACGAGTAGAATAAGGATGTTAGGGTGCTAGAAAACCTTAGAAGAGATTAGGAAAAAGTTTAGAGGTTTTTCCTTTTTGCTTGAACCTTTTCCTTTTAACCTAGCCGATTCTCCTTTTTGCTTTTTTCTTGCAAAACAAGCTTGTTTTCTTTTCCTTTTTGCTTGTCTTGTTTCCTAGAAATCTTTTACTGGTTATTTTGTTTACCTTTGTGCAGGAAGCATGGGCTCCGAGTCTGAAGAAGAAGCTGCACTCGTCAGGAAGAACAAGCTTCTCATGGAGGCTATGACAAACCAACTCAACCAAAACATGGTAGCAACCATGACCGAGATGATGAGGACCAACTTCAATGACATCAGGAGAGAGCTCAGAGAAGACATTAGGAGAGCTACTAGTCAAGTGCCAAACCGAGAGACTAGGAGAGAAGAGAGACCTCATGCAACTCACCAAGAACATGATGGTTATGAGGAGACTGACAATGAGTATGAGCACCTCAGTTCATCCTCAAGAAGACCTAGGCGTGTCCAAGAGAGAAGGATGAACCAGGGAGATGAGCTTGCTGGTTTGAAGATCAAGATACCCCCATTCCATGGCAAAGCTGATCTGGATGCCTACCTTGAGTGGGAGAAGAAGATTGAGTTAGTCTTTAAGTGTAAGCAGTACACAAACCACAAGAAGATCAGATTGCTGCCACTGAGTTCTATGACTATGCTTTAAGTTGGTGGGATCAGTACATCACCACTCGTAGGAGGAATGGAGAGGAACCAGTTGAGACTTGGACAGAGATGAAGTCCATCATGCGCAAGAGGTTTGTTCCAAGCCATTACCACCGAGACTTGCACCACAGGCTGAGGAAACTTACCCAAGGATCAAGATCAGTGGAGGAGTATTACTAGGAGATGGAGTTACTCATGCTGAGGGCTAGCATATCAGAAGATAGAGAAGCAACCATGTCAAGGTTCCTTTGTGGTTTAAACCGAGAAATACAAGACAATGTTGAGATGCAACATTATGTGGAGCTTGAAGAGATGCTACACAAGGCTATTCTTGTGGAGCAACAGCTCAAGAGGAGGGGACATTCACGCAACCAATATGGCTCTAACCGGTTACACAACACCAAGGTTGATGTGATCATGGACCGGATCACTAAGGAGAACAAGGAGAGTCTAGATGAGCCACATGAAGCCACATTGCACCAACAACTTGGTGATGATGCTCTAGCCATTCCTGAAGGTCCCATGACTCGTTCCAGAGTCAAGAAGCTTAAAGAGAATGTTGTTGGATTACTCACTTCACATCCACAACAAAAAAGTCTTGGACAAGGTCTGATCCGAGATGTCTTTATCACCATTCAAGCCATCTCTACATCAAACTGAGTTAGTGTCTAGGCAAGACATTGGGTGCGTCCTCTTTTCCTTGCTTTTGGTTTTGTCCCACGAGGTTTTCCAGGAGGAAGGTTTTTAACGAGGCCACAACTTGTCTTCACATCACTTAGGCTCTATTCTCGGTCCAAGGCTAAATGAAGTTACATTTTTATTTCATTTTAAACTTATGTTAAACTTAGACTATAGTTTTCTTTCTTTCCTTTTTTGGTTCATTGTCGAAACCCTAGAGAGTATGTTCTCTGGTTTCTTATTTAAAGGGTTCTCTACACCCTCTTGTATTCATTCAGTCTTTTAATAAACAAGTAACATTCATCTTGACGGCTCTTGATGTGATCATGGACCGGATCACTAAGGAGGACAATGAGGAGAGTCTAGATGAGCCACATGAAGCCACTATGCATCAACCATTTGATGAGGATGCTCTAGCCATTCCTGAAGGTCCCATGACTCGTTCCAGAGTCAAGAAGCTTAAGGAGAATGTTGTTGGATTACTCACTTCACATCCACAACAAGAGGGTCTTGGACAAGGTTTGATCCGAGATGTCTTGATCACCATTCAAGCCATCTCTACACCAAACTGAGGTAGTGTCTAGGCAGACATGGAGTGCGTGCTCTTTTCCTTACTTTTGGTTTTGTCCCACGAGGTTTTCTAGAAGGAAGGTTTTTAACGAGGCCACAACATGTCTACAAATCACCTAAGTGCTACACTCGGTCCAAGATCAATAGAAGTGCATTTTTATTTCATTTAAACTTATAAACTATAGTTTGCTTTCTTTCCTTTTTTGGTTCTTTGTCGAAAACCCTAGAGGCATGTCTCTGGTTTTCTTATTTAAAGGGTGCCTTATACCCTATTGTACTCACGCAACCTTTTCTATACAAGTCATTCATCTTTTGCGGCTCTCTCTCTCTCTAAAAGAAGTGTGCCGAGTCTGGTGTGTCATATCCAGAGCCTAAGGGTGTCTAGTTTGGTGTGTAATATCCAAACCATTCATCTAGGAGTATCAAGAGATCATCCATCCCTCTTGTGTCACCATCCAATCCACACGCCTTGAAGGACTTGAGTCTCTTTGATTCGTTCTTGCAAGGATTATCCTTTCCCATCAACCAAAGAGCATCCTAGGGACGCATCAAGTGGTATCAGAGCAACTTTGGTTGGGAAGTACTCGCTATCCCTTCTTGTTTCTTTGTGTTTATCATTCGCATAACTAGAAAAGAAGTGCTCGCTTTCTCTCTTTGCTTTTGTTTCTTGCTTGCTTTTGATTCTTGCATCCGTGTAGCATCCATAACATCTTGAATAAGCATTAGACTACTTTGTTTAGGGCTGCTCGAGATTCATAATAGATTAGACAAGCATTCTTAGACTTTCCTTTTTTTGGTTTTTTCGGAAGCCCTAGAGAGAGAGTAACCCTAGCCGCATGCATCTTCTTTGTCGATCACCTTGTTCTTGTGTCTAAGTTGTTTATCACCTAGAACACGAGTAAAAGAAGCTTATTAGGTTGCTAGGAAAGCTTAGAAGAGTTTAGGAAAAAGATTAGAAGCTATTCCATTTTGCTTGCAACCGATTTCCTTTTTAAGCCGATTTCCTTTTCACTAGTTGTCTTGCGAGAGAAGCTTGTTTGTTTTTCCTTTTTACTTGTTTGTCTTTTCCTTTTTGCTTGTCTTCTTCCCTAGAACTCTTTACTGGTTGTCTTGTTTGTTTATAAGCAGGTACAATGGTGTCCGAGTCTGAGGAAGAGGCCGAACTCGTCAGGAGAAACAAACTCCTCATGGAAGCCATGACCGAGCAACTCAATCAAAACATGATTGCAACCATGACCGAGATGATGAGGACCAACCTCAGTGACATCAGAAGAGAGTTAAGAGAAGACATAAGGAGAGCCACAAGTCACTTACCTAACCTAGAGACTAGGAGAGAAGAGAGACCACAAGCGGCACACCAAGCAAATCGCCAAACCACTCGCCAAGAGCATGATGGTTATGAGGAGACTGATGAAGAGTATGATCACCTTAGTTCATCCTCAAGGAGACCTAGGCGTGCCCATGAAAGAAGAGTGAATCAAGGAGATGATCTTGCCGGTTTGAAGATCAAGATACCCCCATTCCATGGCAAGGCTGATCCGGATGCCTATCTTGAGTGGGAGAAGAAGATTGAGCTAGTCTTCCAGTGCAAGCAATACACCAACCACAAGAAGATTCAAATTGCTGCCACTGAGTTCTATGACTATGCCTTGAGTTGGTGGGATCAATACCTCACAACTCGTAGAAGGAATGGAGAGGAACCGGTTGAGACTTGGACAGAGATGAAGTCAATCATGCGCAAGAGGTTTGTTCCAAGCCATTACCTTAGAGACTTGCACCACCGGTTGAGGAAGCTTACACAAGGTTCAAGATCAGTGGAGGAGTATTACCAAGAGATGGAGTTGCTTATGTTGAGGGCCAACATATCAGAGGATAGAGAAGCAACCATGTCAAGGTTCCTTTGTGGTTTAAACCGAGAGATACAAGACAATGTTGAGATGCAACATTATGTGGAGCTAGAAGAGATGCTACACAAGGCTATCCTTGTTGAGCAACAACTCAAGAGGAGGGGGCACTCACGCAATCAGTATGGCTCCAACCGGTTACACCACAACAAGGAAGAGAAGACACCTTATGCTAAGGAGTCTAAACCATTCCAAAAGGACAACAAGTCCTATCCAAGAGAGGAGGCCAAACCGATCAGTGCTCTTGACAAGGGCAAAGGCAAGGTTGAGGCATCTAGTTCCAGAGCTCGTGATGTCAAATGCTTCAAGTGCCAAGGAAGAGGACACTATGCCAATGAGTGCACCAACAAGAGAGTCATGTTCTTGCAGGAAGATGGAGAGTACACCTCAGGAGAAGACAACACCGAGTCTGACCAAGAAGACACTGAAGAAGAGCTTGAAGAAGGACCAGTCCAGGGGAAGCTTTTAGTGGCAAGAAAGACATCTAAGCTTGCAAAACAAGGCTGAGGAGCTAGAGCAACGTGAGAACCTCTTCTACACCCGGTGCTTGGTCCAAGGAAAAGTGTGCAGCCTCATTGTAGATGGAGGAAGTTGTGTGAATGCTGTGAGTGAGACAATGGTCCAGAAGTTGGGTTTGAAGGTTCAGAAGCATCCCAAGCCATACCGGTTGCAATGGCTGAATGAAGAAGGCACCATGAAAGGTCTCAAGTCAAGTTCTTATCCCCTTATCCATTGGGAGATATGAAGATGAAGTCTTGTGTGATGTGTTGCCAATGCAAGCTGGTCACATACTCCTTGGAAGGCCATGGCAATCTGATAGGCGTGTGATCCATGATGGCTTCACCAACAAGCATTCCTTCTGTTCAAGGGCAAGAAGACTACTCTGGTTCCCTTGACACCCAAGGAAGTGCAAACAAGATCAAGTTCAACTCCAAAAGAAGAAGGAGATTGATCTAAAACCGGCTGGAACTAAGCAGCCAAACTTCTATGCAAAC